>JAOEHY010041535.1:0-18229 GCA_025447955.1 Psilopsiagon aurifrons
AGGTCTCACAGGAGCAGAGTAGAGGGGCAGGATCACCTCCCTCGACCTGCTGGTCATGCTCCTTTTGATGCAGCCCAAGATACGGTCGGCTTTCTGGGCTGCGAGTGCACACAGCAGGCTCTTGTTCATTTTTCCATAGACCACCATCCCCAAGTCCTTCTCTGCAGGGCTGCTCTCAATCTCTTCTCTGCCCAACCTGTAACTGTGCCTCGGATTGCTCGGACCCAGGTGTAGTACCTTGTACTTGTCGTGGCTGAACTTCATTAGGTTGGCATCAGCCCACCTCACAAGTGTGTCAAGGTCCCTCTGGATGGCATTCATTCCCTCCAGGGTATCAACCAAACCACATAGCTTGGTGTCATCAGCAAACTTGCTGAGGGCACACTGTGTCTGTGTGGCCATCGATGTTGAACAAGAGTGATGGTAAGATGGAGTAAGCAGTCTTCCTCACAGTGCACTTTTCACCTTTGGCACAGTTGGATGCCCCAGCAATCACCAAACTAGCTGAAACCAGCCATATCTGCAAGTTTCTGATAGCTGGCAAAGATTTAGAACAGTGTGACCTTCGTACAAAATTTATTGCAAGCAGGACAAGACAGACAGACAAGGAGTACCTTAAGCTAGCAGATGTTCAGGAATCACTGTCTCAAAACTGACTGAAAATTAGGAGGATAGTAAATAATTCACTCATTAGAAGGATGGAAAGAGATAACTCACTCTTGTTAGTAAGACTACTAAATTCTGTTATCACACCACAGACTTAAAACACCAATATTGTTCTCTTAGACCTAAGTTAAAAGTATTTTAACCCTACATTTTTCAGGCACTTCCTTTCCTTATATTTTACACAGAAAGTTATGATAAAAGTTAAATGCAACCCTGAATGGCTTAGAATATACATACAGCGAATAATGAGTATTCAATATTTTGAGTTAAAAATATTAAAGCTGTAGTTTCAAAATGTTGAGGCTGTCTTAAGCATGGGTTTCTGCCCAAAGAGGTGGACTTCATGTCCTGTGTGTTCCATGCCCTTCCCTTGGGCCAGCACGCCGTCTATGCACCCTTGTGCAATATTAAGTCAGACCTAAATCATTCTATTTTAAGCCTGAATGGAAATGCTTTATAGCTGAGCTTGAGATGCAGACTGAACATTTCCCTTAAGCCCAAAACAGGATTTACAACTTCTGTTGTGGAAACGCACATATTCAGTAGCACAGCTAAACTCCAACATGACACTACCACGTGTTTTTTACCCCATCTACCTATTTTTACACAGCTTTTAAGAACAAGCTCCACTACAGCCTGCTTCTTCTGGCAACACACGTGTAACAGCAGCCCCGGCTACCACCGCTTCACGCTGCCTGACGCGCCCTACCTCAGAAGCAACTCCAACCCACTGCTCCGCCATGTTCCTATGCGGGCCGTCCCTCCTGCCCTTGGGCACCCCCTCAACCCCGCGGCAGAACTAGCAGCAAGCTTGCCACTTAAAGCTCGTTTGTCTCAACAACGCGCGGAAGCAAGCGAGGAACCACCTCACCCCCAACGCCAGCCCGGCCCCGCCTCACCCGGCCCCTCCCGCTCAGGGTCGGTCCGGGGGTGCGCGCGCGGCGGTTTCTGGAACGCTCTGACGCGGGTGTGGGTAGGCGCGTGGGGGGCCTGAGGTTATCGGGTTGTTTTTGTGGGGGTACAGCGTGAAACTAAAGCAGAATATGAAGGATGCTGGGGGAGGGAGGCGGTATAGCAAGAAGTACAGTTTCTTAGTAGTGTTCCAGCTTTCACTGAGCTCTTCGGTGTGCTGTGCTTGTGATACGTGGGCCTTTTAAGTAAAAGCTGACTAGAGGGAGAGCTTGGGATAGTGAGTTGATTTTTGTAGGTGTGTGTGGACCAGGCTGGTGTTGACCATAGGCAGTGTTCTACCATCCAGAACATCTTAAGGCAGCAGTGAGAGGGTTAGTGCAGTTTTGTATACTTCTTTATAAGGTAAATAGCAGTAGATGGGGGACTTGAGCAAACGTTTGTCAATACTTTGTTCTTACTAAAAAAGTAAGAATTGCGTAATGTGTTAGTAATGAATGTGTTAGGAGAGCTAGGCTTTTACATGGGGATGCCTTATGCTTAACACTTTCTATTCAAACTATTTATGCAGTTCTTTAACCTGGTAAGGTTTTCCTGCAGCGCTTCTTGAGCTCTTATTTCAGGGCCTACCAGTTATTTGGCTCAATTAGTTTAATGAATCTATTCTGAATTTTAAGCTTTAGTAGAAATGTAATATCACTCCTTTAAGTGAGTGATACGTAATTCTAGTCATATCAGATAACTTAATATGTACGTTATCTCTGTGTTTATTCAGACTAGACATTAGGAAGAAATTTTTACTGTGAAGGTGTTAAGGCTTTGGCACAGGCTGCCCAGAGAAGCTGTGGCAGCCTCATCCGTGGCAGTGTTCAAGGCCAGGCTGGATGGAGCTTGGAGCAGCCTGCTCTAGTGGAAAGTGTGTGGCAGGGGGATGGAGCTGGATGAGCTTTAAGATTCCTTCTAACCGAACCCCGGCTGTGATTCTATGGGTCACTTAATGGTTTTGCGCTTCTCAGAGATCAGGAGAGGTTATTTATTCTTCTCACATGTTATTTCTGAAATGAAAGTTTATTTTTTAAGTGCTTAAGACAGCACTATGTATCTCATAATAGAGTGCAGTGTTACAGACTTAGGTGAAACTTGGAGGGTGTGTTTGTATCATATGTTACAAAGGTTTTAAGTATAGTTTCAGCTCTTACATTGTAGTGTCAAGCTGAGATTAGTGCCATCTCTTAGCAAAGCATATTGCTTGTTATGACCACAATATAAAAGTACTGCTTTTTATGTGGTATGTCTGGGGACAAGTAGCAAAAATGCATAGGCTTGCTTTAGGTGTGTGCTCTGTAGATGCACTTCAAAACAAACGATGACTTTAAAGATGGTTGATTAAACATTTGATGTTCTTTCACAGTAGTTTGAGGAAAACGTGAAAAACATGGAAGTCTTTGTATTAAAGGTATGCTGGCAATTTTTAAAGTCTAAGGGATTGCTGTTTGCTTATTTCAGCATAGTTCTATAGAAGCCAGATTTACAAATAAGATAATGCCTCTGTATTTCCCTTCAGCAGCACTTTCTACGCGTGTGGGGTTGTATGTGGAATGTATGTATTTTTGTCATTTCTTCTGGGTGTTTATGTTGGTTTCATCTCAGAAGAGGGTTGTAGGGATGCATCTGAAACCTAAAATGGAAGATGTGCAGCATAATTTTAGATTAAACATAGTGTAGTACTAGATTGGCATGGTTTAGTGGGAGATGCCCCTGCCCATGGCAGGGGAGTTGGAACTAGGTGATCTTAAGGTCCTTTCCAAACTTAAATATTCTATGATTCTATGATTTTACTGAATTACACAAAAAAGCATGGAAAAATTTTCCCAGACTACAGCCAGGACAGCTGGTCCAAGTGATATTCCATACTGTATGATGTCATTCTCAGCAATAACAGCTGTGGAGAAGGACAAGGAAAGGGTGGGGTCTGTGGTTACCAAATTCATTTTCCTAAATCAGCATTATGTGTGATGATGCCCTGTTTTCCTGGAAATGGCTGAACATTCACTTGCCAATAGGAAATAATAAATGCATTCTTTATTTTCCTTTGCGTCTGTGGCTTTTGCTTTACCTATTCAGCTGGGTTTGTATCAGGCCATAAGTTTCTCACTTTTACCCTTCCAATTTTCTCAGACATCCCACTGCAGGCAAGTGAGGGAGTGGCTGTGTGGTGTTTAGCTGCCTACTGGGATTAACCTGGATTAGCTGAAAGACTGGGATATGAAGGTTTACAAAGGCTGAGCAAAAAGCTATGACCTGGTTTAAAAAAAAGCCCAGTCCTTTAGACTCTCTGAGCATGAAGAATAGTCCATTGGTGAGGTTTGATGTGTGTTTTGGGTTTTTTAAACATCCTTCTTGCAGACAGTATGGAAATAAAAAGCTTTATGGGTTTGCACTTTTCCCACTGCTTGGTTTAAGCAGCTACTACCTTTTAGACTCTTAATTGCAGTGCTAAAGAAACTTGGAAGCTAAGAAGTCATTTAATAAACTGATGGTCTGAAGTTGAAAGATAGTTTTGTCTGTATGCCAAGTATCTGTTACAGTAATTTTCAAGATGCCTCACTAAAGATTTTAAATTCTATTTTACATTTGCTGATCAGAGATTCTTAAAAACATCTTACTGTTGTAGCAGGAGCTAATTATACTTGTTATCTACCCCTTGCCCCAGATTGAAGATCCAGGTTGCTTTTGGGTTACAATGAAAGGAAGCAGGCCTTTCATAGTCGATGAAGTGGCATATAAAAACCTGAATGATGAAATGAATCAGTTCTATGGCAGATCTTACAAAGATGCGCATGAAGTAAAGCCAGTAACTGTGGAAGAAGGCCAGGTAAAATTGTTGCTATATTATGCAGGTAGAATAATTTGTTCCTTACATTGGTCCGGGTATGAGGTATCCAAGATACACATTAATATTTTTAAATATTGCTATATAGAACAGTAGGTAATGGCATTTATGTGAGTCATATTTTCTTACTAGTAAACTCCAAAGTTACATAAGCTGTGATGCTTGCATTTTAAAAACAAAATTTAGGGCTATATAATAAAGACTATATTCTTGCCTCTAAAAAAAACCTTTTGAGTGTAATTTTTCTCCATTTACAAGAACCTTCTGTCTTGCTCTTTTTCAGGTTTGTGTGGTTTTCAGTGAAGAACTCAAATGCTGGTGTAGAGGAGTTATTAAGTCAGTCATGTACTGTACAGATAATTATCAAATGGAATGTTTCCTTGTGGATTATGCAAAATACATTTTTGTTAAATCAGAGGAGTAAGTGTTTGGTTTTTTTACACTGTGACTGAAATACTTTGCTTAGTTAATGCATGAAGATAGTATTTATTTAGATTGATAATGACAAGGCTTTGATTTAATTGAAGTGTGGGTTGGGTCCTCAAGAAACTACAACAGTATGATAGGCCCTTGCAAATGTAGATGCAAACCAGTTTTTTTGTGAATTTGTGAAGATGATTTCTATTGTAGGTTTTGGATCCTTTTTTTAAAGATTTGAAATTGAAATAATGTCAGCTTGTTATAACTGAAATGTATGTTTGCTAGTTAACGTTAGCCATGTATACTTTCCTCCCTTGTGGAAGGGTTATATGTAGCTGAACCAGTTTTTGATTTTGAGAAAAGTACATGGGTTTTATAACTCATTTAGTAAGAGCTGACTGAGTGTCTTGTCATGGTGAAAAAAAGTTGAGTTTTCACAGGCTCCATGTTTTTAACAAAACCACAGTGAAACCAGCTGTTCCTAAAACCTTAAAAAATGTGTTCTATAAAGTAGGTATTCCAGCTTTTGGCTAGATTTAAAGCTCATTTCCTGAACAAAATATGCAATTTTGAGTAAAAAAAGCTTTGCCAAAAGTTTTTCCGTGGCATTCCACAAAATTAAGAATGATTATTTGAAGTATTTTAGAATAAATCTGAAATTAAATAATGGTTTTAAGTTGGATGTTGCTGTATTGGAAAACAACTTGACAATGCCTTGAGTTTAAAATAACGTTGAACTAGAAGTAAATGTGATACTTGCTGCTTTTTCATTGTAAAAAAGAAAAAAATGTTATACGCAAGTGTAAGTCTATGGATTTTTTTTTTTTTTAATAATTTTATATGGATTGCTTTATATGGTGGCTTGCTGCTAATAAATGTCTCCAGCCAGACTAAGTGTAAGGGGTGAGATTGATGTAGAAACAGAATCATAGAATAGTTAGGTTTGGAAAAGACCTTAAGATCATGTAGTTCCAAATCCCCTGTCATGGGCAGGGACACCTCATACTAGACCATGTCACCAAAGATTCTGTCCGTCCTGGCCCTGAGCACTGACAGGGATGGAGCATTCACAACATCCTTGAGCAACCTGTCCCAGTGTCTCACCACCCTCACAGTAAAGAACTTCCTTATGTCTAACCTGAACTTCTGCTGGTTTAAGTCTAAACCATTACTGCTTGTGCTATCGCTACAGTCCATGATGAAGAGTCCCTTTCTGGCATCCTTGTAGGCCCTCTTCAGATACTGGAAGGATGCTGTGAGATCTCAGTGCGGTTTCTCTTCTCCAGGCTGAACAGCCTAAATTTTTTCAGCCTGTCTTTATGTGGGAGGTGCTCCAGCCCCCTTACCGTCCTCATGGCCCTGTGGACTTGCCCCAGCAGCTCCATGTCCTAGTGATAGCTTTATGAAGAGAAAATTCTTTAGGAAAGTGAACACAAATACAAGTGACTGTGTATATTGGAAAGGTGGATATGAGACAGTGACTTCTGGAGAGTAAAATCTACTCTGTAAAATGAGATTATTTGCATGTCTGTTTTAAGCATTCGAGTTGCTGTGGAACCATTTATGCATCTCCCATATAGAGCAAAAAAGTGTAGACTGTATCGCACAAAGCCAGTGACATTGCATATCGATTTGTGTGAAGAGTCTGCAAAAACAGTGTAAGTAGAGCTTAATGATTATGTTCTGTTCATAAATACCTTAAGTGTGAAGTTTTACTAATTTTTATTTTTTTTTAGAATAGACTGTATTTCAGGAGGAACAAAGAACCAGTTTTCTAAATCTTACTTGCTGTTTCTTCAAACAGAACTGCTTCCTTAACAATTCTTCCGTAATGATTTGGGGATTGTCATTCAGCTGTTTTGATATTTATTTAGAAACCTGTGGAAGTTTCTACAAGTTGCTGAAACTTAAGTAGTAATCTGATCTATCATTATGTATTGTTCCATACAGATGTTCACCTTACTCCTGATAACTCCTTCTCTTGTGTGTTTGGTAGTTACATGTACCTGAACTAAATTTCCGTACCTGTATATAGGTAGCTTTGGTTTTCCCTATTGTTGGGTTTTTTTTGTCTGAACATATTTTGGATTCCTGTTGTGCTTTTTATATTCATGTTAGTATTAGTCCTTCAGAGCCACAGTGAGGGAAAAGTTTTTACTGGGGTCTGGTGGTAAAGAGAAATGGTTTTGTATCCTTGAGTTACAGGGTGTTATTGTCGAAGATCCTTGCCAACTTGAGAGGGACATGATTAGATCACTGGAGATACAGCTGTGCAGCAAGAAAGCTGCTTTAGTGTCATTAAAGAATACTCAAAACTACATGTGGTCGTGCAGGGTTTTGTCGGTTTGGGGTTTTTTTTAATACCCTTGTTTGGGGGAAGAAATTAGTATCTGATTTCAGTGTTCTGACAAAACAAATACTAGCCAAGTTTGGATAGGAACAGGGTATGTCTTCAAGGGGCCATCATTGGGAATTACCAGAAAAAGCAGTAAATAGACACATTTTGTTCACAGTGCTGTTCATTTGATTCAGTTTCTTAAAGTTGCAGAAAATGGTGAAGAGTGAACTTGATTTTCTGCTGCATACATTTCAGTCTTCAGTACTTCAGTATTTAAGTGCGTGTTCAGAACTGCTCAGTATCTATTAATGCATTACAGAAGTGGATTCTTGCTTTCTTTTTGGTTATTCTGTTTCATTTGTAACCATATTTTGTGTAAGCCATCATACCTTGACAAAGCAATGTCCAGTAACATCAGGTCAGTTATTGATGAGCTGAAAAAATGTTACCAAGGCTGAAGATGGATTCTAAGTAGGAAGAGTTTGCTGATGTGTCTAGTTGATGTGCTTCTTAAGATCTGGTGTGGCTTGGAATAATTTCTTTGCCTACCTCCAAAGTTAGTTTGCTTTTTGTTTTTTCCCTAAACTACCATTTTAAGTTTTTATGATGTCGGATAACTGGTTGTGTTTATTGTCCTAGACCAGCCAAACGATGGGATAGTGCTGCTAAATGGTATTTTCAGAACCTTCTGAAAGGTAAATAAGATCTGCCAAAATCATAATTGGCACTCTTTTTGGAAAAACAAACTGTTACAGAAATGTAGTACTTGTGTTTATATATTTTATTATATTTAAGAATGTTGTATATTAAAAAGAGCAGTTAAGTCCAGATTTTTGGATGGACTGATTAAGGTAAAAATACTTGAGCTGCATATTGAGTACTGTGGGCTTCTATGCTGCATAAATTTTGTTAGTTGACAGATGGTATCTGGCTTCTTGGATAGTCTAGATAACATAGCACTCATGTAATATCTGTTATGAACAGTGAAGCCTTTCTGTGTATTTAGCATAAATCATTGACTCAGCATCATAGTGGGAGTTTGTACAGAAATGGCAAGATCTGTCTTAGGAGTTCACGCATTTGGGTGTATTTTTGATAAGGATGTAAGCACCAGCTCAAAAAAGGAGCATCTGTTAACAGTTGTTAATAAATGAATTGAGCTCCAAGTAGTTACTTAGGAAGCTAGAACTGCTTTTTTGTCCTGTCCTTGTCCCTGTGTTTGGTGTTTCAGTAGGTTATCTGGTCCTTTTCATATGAAACCCTCTGTTCTGCTCGTATGCTTCGACCTGAAAAACTACCTGCTGACTCACAAGTAGAACAAATTCCACATAAGATGTGTTTGGGAAGGAGAGAATGAGTTTATGAAAGCAGCATAGGATCTTTAGGCTGATAATTTCACAAACTAACCAGGACATAGCAATTCTTGCTGTTTACTTCCCCTCTCATTTAAGTGTGACTCTGCGAAGTAAAGGTTAGTAGGGAGCAATAACTTCATCAGTATTCCCAGACTATATCAGAAGTAGTAATACCTACATTTTTGTAATTGCTGGCATATCATTATTGTATGCAGAAGTGCTTCAGAATTTGCGAACAGAATTTCATCAGCTCTGTTTGATTGAATGAAGAGTCTAGCCAAGCTGTAAAATTGTGCAAATGTAGCTGCTTTCAAGAAAAGTAAATGTCAAGTATGCGTTTGTACTACAGATTGTCAAAGTCTAATACTAAGACATTTAGTGTAGCATCAAGTCTAGTTTGTGGAGGGGTCATTAATCTGTTGTCTCAGTCTTCCATCAAAGACTAAGACAAACTTCATTTTTGTATTCATTACATTACATTAGTTTTACTGCTGTGGTTCTTTTATTTTTTTCATTTAAAAGTTACTGTGTTTGTGCTAGCATCTCTAAAGAAATAGGTTACACATTTAATTGTGATTTCTATTTTTGTCTATCTTGGAAAGTGCAAGTGAAAAATACTGCTAGTTCAATTATGAGTTAATCTTTTTTACTTGTTCTTGTGTTTATTACTGTATTTAGCCTCTACTGATTTGAAGGCCAAGTTGTGTGCCATAGAAGATAACACATTTGACGTTTTTCTTTATGTGACAGTAAAAGATGAAAAGGTAAAATACTTATTTCTCTGCAAACCTATTTATGCACTTCGCTGTGTAAATTGTGACTTTGCTGTTTAAGACTGAAAGGCATTATTTGCAGTTGAGTTTTGTCATTTGTCAGATACAGTAGAACCTAAATCCCATCCCTGGCGGTATTCAAGGCCGGGTTGGACAGAGCCTTGGGTGGCATGGTTTAGTGGGAGTTGTCCCTGCCCATGGCAGGGGGGCTGGAACTAGGTGATCTTAAGGTCCTTTGCAACCCTAACTATTCTATGATTCTATAATTCTATAACTTATTAGGAGTTTTGGTTTATATTTCTGTTGCTTGTAAACTTCTGGAGGAATTCCAAAAGGCAGAAATTCCATTTTATTTAATGTGAACCTCTTTCTGGAAGGCATTGACAGGCAATTGGTGTCAAGCAAGTACTTCAGATGGACAACTGTGTGAATTATTTAGTGTACTTTTGCACCTTTTTGTGGTATTATGCTTAAAGATGTTTCAATAAGGCAGTAGCATAGTAGTATAAAAATAAGTAGAAGTTCATGCTTGCTTTCGCATAAGGCCGAATCCGCAAACCTTTGCAGGTCGGGGGGAATCAAACCAATCCTAGTTCCACTTGCCAGAATGTGTTACTTGTGCCTAATCTCTGGTATAGCTATTAGCAGACTTAAGCAGCTGGATGGTAGATAGAAGTGAATGTATCTGAATACTGCTTCTACTTGGAGTGCTTTACCAGGGCTTTTAACACTGGAGTCATGGTCGTAACTTTGAAGATACATGCTAATTTTAGTATCTTCTCTTAGAACCTAAATTGTTACTGACCTCTGAGCCAGTGGAGTAAAAGTTTTAGATTTGGTGTTCTTTCATTCTGCCAGAATTTGATGCACACTGAATCAAATAAAGCAGTTTGACTGACTGACAGGTTGTTCGTTGGTTGGGGGTTTTTTGGGGTTTGATTCTTGGGGGGGGTTTTAAGGATTGTAGAAAATGTAAATTAAGGCAGTAGCATGGAACTGATGGGTAATTAACACCTGTTTAGAGAATGTACAGGAAGATACGAATGACTTTCCTATTCCGGACTTAATATTCTTGTTGTGGTTTAGCCCAGATGGGTTAACCTCTGCGTTGCCAGTTGCTCTGCTTCCATTGCTGCAGCCACCACCACATGACCACCACTGTCCATGAGTAGGATAGAGATAAAGTACTGGCCACTTCCCTCATTCAGCGGTGTCCAAGGCCAGCTGGCTGGCTTTCACCTCAGCAAACTGACTTGATTCGCCCTCTCCTTCAGGAGTTTCGGCAGCTTGTCTTAGGGGACCCCGTACAGCTGCCTTCTGTCTCCAGTGCTTCCAAAGCAGAGGTGCCCACTGGTGTAAGTGCTTGCCCATAGAATCCCACGCACCCTGCCACTCATGACTGTCCAGTCTCGGGAAAGGTCTCTTGGTAATATTCATAAGTAGTCGTTTAGCCCTAGACAAGACCCGAGCCATACCCTGCTTAACTTCTGAGATTGGACAAGGTAGGGTGTTCCCCGGGTGGTCATGCTATAGGCGAAACATAAGAAAGCATATGCAGCAAAAAGCTGGTTCCCAGCAAAAGGAGCAGGATGTTTGCAAGGCGTTGAAAGGATATTCAAGATCTTTAGCTTTTCCAGAATCAACTCCTACTACAAATAGCCTTGTGGGGAAACAGAGGGTGTGAGGGAATATCTCTTTCATAGGTTGACTCCCTGAGGGAAGGAAAAAGACAGATGTGTAATTGTTAAAAATTACCATTATATGCATGCCATAGTATAGGGGTGATGACCACACTGGGAACGCAAGATAGATGAGGTTCATGATCAATGAGTCTATTGTGTTACAAGTCATTACCATAAAGTATAGCAAAACAAGAACCTTAGCCTGGATCTCCCAGCCGATGAACACTAGAACATCAGATACTGGCTGTAACTAAGGTACGACATGAGATGACATGCTGAAACTGTGAGATCAAGCGCAACAACTCTTGAGAGCCAATAAATCGTCATTGTGACAAGTGATTGTTAATCCAAAACAGTGAATTCTTGTCACAATTACAGTTAGACACACTCTGGTCAGAGCTGTTGTTATCTCAACCCTTCGTGCCGCATGTTGGGCGCCACAGTGAACTATCATGGTTTAAGCTCAGCTGGTAACTCAGAGCCACGCAGCCGCTTGCTCACTCTTCCCTCTTCCTCCTCCGCACCTGCAGTGATGGGGAGGAGAATCAAAAGAATATAACTCCCACTGGTTGAGATAGGAACAGTCCAGTAACTAAGGTATAATACAAACCACTACTGCTACCACCAATAATGATAAGGGAAATAATGACGGGAGAGAATGCAGCTGCTCACCATCCACCTACCAAGACCCAGGCCGACATGAGCAGCGATCTGGCGCTTCCACGTTACTCCCCCCAGTTTCTGTACTGGGCATGATGCGCTCTGGTATGGAATACCTTTTTGGTTAGTTTGGGTCAGGTGTCCTGTCTCTGCTTCCTCCTGCGTTCCCCTCCTCCCTGGCAAGAGCATGAGACTCAGAAAGTCCTTGGTCAGTGTAAACATTACTTAGCAACAGCTAAAACCATCAGTGTTACCAGCATTGTTCCTAGGCTGAAAGTAAAAAACGCAGCACTGCACCAGCTACTAAGAAGGAGAAAAATGACTGCTACTGCTGAACCCAGGACAATTCTTCAGAAAACACTGGTACTACTTATGTCTCACTACTGTTTACAGCTTCACATAAATTTTGAGTTAGTATGTGATGGTGCAGGTTATTATTTGTTGATGCTGATCAGTAAAGATCTTGGGTTTTTTAGGTGTGCGTTAATGATGATCTTGTCTCGAAGAACTTTGCTCATTTCGAGGAAGCTGAAGAGAATACAAGGAGTTCTGCAGATTATCAGGAGAGTCAAACCTCATTAAATGCTGAGAGTCTTCCAGTGAAAATTGTTAATCCTACACTTGCTTTCAGGCCTGTGATGTTTCCGAAGAAGATACCAGCAAATCTTGGGACAGGTGGGAACCATGTGTGCAGGGAAACAGTCAAACAAGCAATGCATCATGTGTCCTTAGTTTCATATATCGAACATGGGCCTACTGTCTTGGTTTGAATCCATCAACTGGATCCAATGGTATGCTGACAAACAGTGCCTAAATATCAAAATTTGCAGAGATGATCATATCAGATGCAAGAATACTGTAAAGCTTTTTGTACTCTGAGTCAAAGGAAGGCCAAGGTTGAGTTACACTGACATCAGTTAATGTGCTTAATAGCACTGGGTATTACAGAAATTACTTGTGGCATTGATCAGTGATGCATTACTGGGTTTTTTTGAGTTTGGTGAATTTATTTGAACAGAGTTACTTTCAACACGAGTGTTTACTAGTTGTCTCACAATGTTTTATGTCTGTCTTTTTACAAGTATGCAACTTTCCGTCTTCCAGTTTTGTGTCTACTTGGTTCATCTGCGCAGTTATCTTTACTTAAAGATAACTATTTTTTGGTTCTTTTGCTGCTGGGAAATGATACAAACAACTAAATATGTCAGTTGTAACCGACTGTAAATAAAAATGCTGGCTGTTCAGGTAATCAGAAATGCGTATCTGCATTTTTTACTTTCACTAGGTCTTGCTGTTTCCAGTTCCTCCTTTGAAGACACACGCCAGAAGTTAAGCGCAGATCCAGATGAAAACGCTGTGCCAGTAAGTAATGTATTTTATATT
Source organism: Psilopsiagon aurifrons (assembly GCA_025447955.1). Taxonomy (NCBI): domain Eukaryota; kingdom Metazoa; phylum Chordata; class Aves; order Psittaciformes; family Psittacidae; genus Psilopsiagon; species Psilopsiagon aurifrons. Next base: position 13,080 of record JAOEHY010041535.1, read on the forward strand.
TTAACTGTCAAAAGATTAACTAAATTAAACACATAGGATGGGTTAGGAATCTTGTAGTCATCTAGCTTATTCTTCTTCGTAACTTAGATCTGAGGGACTGGACTGATTCTTGGTACAGGTAAAAAAGAATATTGTACTGGAGTTGTTTGGTTTCGTTTTTGGTTTTTTTCAGTTGCAGTAACTTAAAACGGTGTACTGCAGTCCTTGAAAATTTTGTGCTTCCTTTTGCACTCCTTAGCTATAGTTTTCCCAAGATGATAGTTGTCCACATTGCACAGTTTTCTGAATATATAAAGATGTAAATTTCAGTGATTCCCTGAAAACAAAACAGTCCTTATGCTGTACCATGGTAAACATTCTTTGGAGTCTTATTTGTTGACTTGTGTAATAGTTTAAATGTCTGATCTAGTTTCTTGCTATTTTCTCTTTTTCCTTACTATTCTTTACTGAAATACTTTCAAAAGGTCACCACTCACTTTTGAGTGTTACGTCGTGTACCTGATTGGACAATTGGAGCTATGATAATGTCCATGAGGGAAAGTAAAATTAGCTGATAGACTCTGGGCACATAATCACTCTTGAGTGTATGTCATCACAGATCTTCTGAAGAGCCTGTGTGCTGTTCCATGCCCTCCTCTTCTAGGTGCTTTAAAAGGAGGAGTTTGCTTTGTTATGGCAATGGAGCTACTGCTTCTGTCAGGTGGGAGGAAAAAGGAGTTTTGCAGAAGGTATTTTTTAGCTCTGCTGAGAATTGAAGGATGACAACCACTTCTGAACTTAAAACTGTATACATTATTAAAATATTTTTGTAAGAATGAGGAAAGCAGTGGTACAGATTCTTACAGAAGCAGAGCAGGATTACTTTTATAACCTCCTGCAGTCAGCTGAGGTACCTTTACCAGCTGCTTGAGTGATACGTGTCTTTGACCAAGTCGCATCTTGTCTATTGATGACTGGTAACTAATGATGAATGCTAGAAAATACCCTGTTCAGAACCAGACATTCACAGGGTTACTGAATCCTGTATCTGTTACTGGTTACTCCCTTGAGGATTTAGTGTTGTTCAGTTTAAGTTTCATGTGCATTGTTTTTGTAAGTGTGGACTGAGTAACCTGTTTCTGGTTTTCCTCCCATCTGTCACATGTAGGATTTGCATGATTTTTCTTCATTTTATTGTAAAAATAAAAAGGTTTAATAAGTAATCAGTGTGTGTTTATACTAGCTCAGGTCCCCAGTTACGACTGTAGCTTGGGATGTGATCATGAACTAATTTTTCTTTTGTGTGGGTGATGTTCTTGAGGCATGTTTGATTCTTAGTTAAGAAAATACCGTAACAAGATAGATGGCTTTCTGAAGTTTGTTTCATAAAAAAATCTTGCCTTATTCAGGCAAACTTAAAATTTGTGCAAAAATTCTCCAAAATTTTTGGAGAATCCTAGAGTTAGGTAAGAAAACCACGTTCAACTCAATAAAAAAAAAAATTTTTCAAAAATGCTGCTTTTGAACAATATTTTTGTGCTGAAAAGTGTTTGCCTTTTCTTGGTAGATTGCCAAAGCAATTCCAGATTTGCCTTTGAAGGAAAATACGGAAGTCCACACAGACAAGTATGGTGCAGTGTGTTAAGTATTTTAAGGGGTTATGTAATCAAAGACATAAGAGCTGTAATATGTTTCCAGTTTATTCTTAGTCAGCTTAAAAGGGTGTAGGGTAAGAGAAGATGCATACACATTTTCTTAAGTGCTTCTAGGGACAAAGGAAATTTGAAGCTGCTGGTACTTTGTCCAGACTACAATAAAAATAGCAGTTCTTTTAAAACAATAGCTTTGATTACAAGGATGTGATGGGGAAGTATTTTTCTGCAAACTAAATGTGTTAAATTGTTTTATTCTTAATGTGATTTATAAAGTTCTCAAACTTAATGTAATATGACTATGAATTGATTTGTGCAAAGCTTTTTCTGTGCTGCATATCAGTTGATGAATATGTAATGAGCCCAAACCCTGTTTCTTTCAATGCAGTTTCTAACTGATGCAAAGCTATATTGTCTTTTTTTTTTTTTTTTTTCCCAAGAAACTATTTTATGGTGCAGTCTAATTCTCTTTTAAAGTTGATGGATCCTCCTGTTGTCTTCACATTAAAAAAAAAAAAAATCCTTAGGATTATTTTTAGGCACCTGAAAGCTAATACTGAATTCTGTTTTGAAAATGGTTCTACCTGGTTTCTTCTTTTATGCTTGAGGTTTTCCTCCTTGTAATAGATCTTCCATCAAAAATTTTAAGTGAATTGCTTTATGACATTTTAGAAATATTTGTGATACAAATTCTACTTTTGCATTTATGTTGGGTTTAGTATTTGCATGGTTTTCTCAGGCTTCAGCTGTGCTTAAGTTCTGATCCTCTGAAGACACATGTAGTTGGAGATTTCCAACAGGTATTTCAAGGACTTAAACTTCCATTTACCTTCTCTTTTGCAAACGTGTTTTGTGTTAGTGGGAGGTTATGATAGTGTTGGGGCTGCGGGGCTAGTCTTTGGTCTCTGTGGAAGGAGGTAAGGGGCTAATTCCAGCTGCATCAGTGACAGGACCTGCTGTAGGCCAGAGCTGAGCCAACCAGCGAAGTTGGCAGTACCTCTGTTTAAGCATGTTTAAGGCCAAAATATAAAGGGAGGGGTAAAAAAATAAAGTGGGAAGTAGAGGCAATGCCAAGGTCAGAGGGGTAGGAGAAGCTCTGTGCTAGAGTAGGTGTACCTGAAGGAACTGCAGTCTATGGAGGAGCCATGCTGGAGTGGAGGAAAGAAATGAGAGGGAAGGAGCAACAGGGATGTTATGGAGCAACAGCCATGTTATGACTGTAGTCCCAGCCTTGCAGTGCTCATTGCCACGTTGTGGGACTGACTGTAACCTGTGCTGATGAAAAGAGAAGTCTGGCAGTGGGGGAGGAAAGGTGTTTTCCTGAAATGTGTGAATGTTTTTCAGTAGCCGAATCAGTACTCAGGTATTAATTGACAGCAAATTACCTTAACCTAAGGTTGAGTCTGATTTGCATGTATCAGTAATTAACAGTCCTGTCTCTGTTTTGACCCATCAGTCTTCTTGCTCACTCTTGCTGTTTTTCCTCCCCATCTCTCTGGAAGGAGAGAATGAGAGAGCAAGTGGCTGTGTAGGTCCTTGGCTGTCAAGCAAGGGCAGTTCACCACAGCAAATTTTACTAGTCATTGTTTTTTAATTGGATTTTAATTTTGATACAGCTGACTGCTTAGTTATACACCGAGTATCTGGTGCATTCTCTTCAAGTGGTTTAAGACAGTTGTGTTGAGACAGTCCTGATAAGTCTTTCTGTAAGAAGTAATTAATAATGAGTATTTGTCTCACCACCGGTCTGTGTAACTTGGCCATATGTAAGAGTCATTTAAATACATTTACAGTTTGTTTGACTATTTTTCATCAAAATACCATTTTTTAAATACAACAATCACTTTTTGAGTCATATATAAGCTATAACACTTTAATTAAGTATTGCCTTTGTCATCTGTCATGGTTCCAGAGTTCTCAAAATCTTAGTGAAGAAAGAAACTTTATCTTTCTTAGCAACAAAATTGAGCCATCGTCAAGCCTGGAAACAGCACCACTCTTTCATGAGCTCAAAAAGGTAAATGCTATTGTAGTATATTAGATTGAATCTCTTTTAAGTCTGGTATCACATCCCAACTTCAGATAACTTGATTATTATGGTAATACTTAATTTTGATAGAGAAATGTCTAGGAAGTTCTTGTGGTTGAATAACTGAAGCATCAGAGAGATGCTGTAAGAATTGTACTTTCATTCTTCTGGTATATCAACCACTGGCACAAGTCATGAGATTCAAATTTCAATATAATTAATTCAGAATAACTTTTTTCATATTGCTTGTTAACGACTTTTATTATGTGCGTCGAAAGCTTTTAAATCGTCAGTGTTGTGTTTTGTTAGTGTTTGAAGTGCACAGTTTTCATGTGGAACTCATATTTTTTCTCTTTCTATAGGAACTTACTCGGAAAAGATTTTTAGGCCCTAACTTCACAGAATCTTACTGTTGGCCTTCAGTAGCTCGAGGATGTGATGTAGTTGCTATCTCATATCAGGGAAATGATCCTTTTGTGTATATTCCACCATTACTTACTTTACTGCAGTTGGAAGGTTGCTACAAAGCCTTTTCAAACAGGAGCGGAGTATGTATATGTTACAGTAGTAACAGGTTTTCCGATGTGCAGATGTAGAATAATGGTCTGAAAGGTTGTGCATGTTTAGAATGTGTACATTTAATGGGAATTTAGTGGGTGATCTCTGCAATTTCATGATGCTTGCCAGTTTAAGTAAGCCCTTTGCTTAGAGCCTTGCACAGATGGACCACATGAATGTGGGAGTCTAAAACTTACTTATCAAGTAATACCTAACAAGTTGTTAATGTTGCTTCACTTTGATACTTAATGAAGGGGAGAGTATGTAGTAATTAAATGAAAAATTGTATTGGCTGTTCTAAATATTGTAATTCATTTTTCTAACTTGTATTCGATCTCAGAAACAGAATTACTGGGGTTGTTAGGGACGTCTGGAAATAACTAGACTCTGAACTTTTGTCTGATACTATGCTGTAAAACTTTATATGTTTGTATGTAGCCACTAGCACTTATTTTATGTCCCGGGTGGAAGAAAGCACAACTTGTTTTTGAGCTGCTGAAAACATACGAGAGATGCTCCAGACAGTTTCATCCGATGTTGATAATACTTGGGCAGAACAGAGCAGCAGCTAGCAGTGTGAAAATACAAGGCTGTAAGAATACTTTCTGTCTTAATTATGCTTGAAAAACAATGTGAGAAAATTGTGAAAGAAGCAATTTATACTTACGATTCTTGTTCTATAAAGTGATCATTCTGTTTCTCTAATGGTACAATTCTGTAGTGATACATGGAGTGCTAGTAGTGCTGTTTAGCATTAAATGGTATTAAAGCTGTTCGAACTATCTGTATGGGCTGCATCAAAAGGAGCGTGACCAGCAGGTCGAGGGAGGTGATCCTGCCCCTCTACTCTGCTCGCGTGAGACCTCACTTGGAGTATTGTGTGCAGTTCTGGTGTCCTCAACATAAAAAGGACATGAAACTGTTGGAACAAG
>JAOEHY010041536.1:0-26768 GCA_025447955.1 Psilopsiagon aurifrons
ACCCATTCCAGTGCCTCACCACCCTTACAGTAAAGAATTTCTTCCTCACATCCAATCTAAACTTTCCCTGTTTAAGTGTAAACCCATTACTTCTTGTCCTATCACTACAGTTCCTAATGAAGAGTCCCTCCCCAACATCCCTATAGGCCCCCTTCAGATGCTGGAAGGCTGCTATGAAGTCTCCACGCGGCCTTCTCTTCTCCAGGCTAGGGCAGGAAGAAAATGAGATATTCTTTTTAATGAGGAAGAAAATTCCAAGTGTGACTGGTTTTCATTAATTCTCAATCCAAACAACATCTCTTTTGTATACAAATGGATTTACTGTGCTTAGGATCAGCAACCCAGATTTTAAAACGCCTTGTAGGTGCTTAATTCTCAGACACTAAAGGTGGTGCCCTGACCCCATTGGAGACAACAGGAAAGTGAAAGCACTGATGGAGGCAGGATCTTGTCTACCCTGTCTTTAACAGTCCTAAATCTTGAGTTTCCAAAGAATCCCCAGTTAGCTGTGAAAATACAGATGACTAAAGCTGGTGTTAAGTGGTTAGTGATAGAATTGGCATTCAAAGAAAGGGCACAATTGGGACAATGATGTGAGAGAGGTGTCTGGTAACAATGACAGTGTGGCAGGGTGAGGAAGCTGAAAAAGGAAATAGAGCATGGTCCTATCAGGAACCTGGAGACATTAAATAATCATTCATTGAAATTCAGGAAACTACTAAAGAGAGCTGTATTTTTCTCCTGAGTTGCTTGTGGAGGGGACTCAAGCTGCCTCCTGGGTGAAGGCAAATGCTCCAGAGACAGTTCGTTTCTTCTGCACTACCCTGCTGTCTTCCTAAACCACACTGACAAAGTAGTCACATGCTGTGCCTGAATCCAGAGAAGATGAGAAAATGCAATAGTTCTGATACAATGAGCATTAACTTCACATTGTTTCAAGCCCATTTTCAGACTTCAGAATCCAGCAAACATTTTCTGTGTCTGATGTTTGGAGGAAACACGTAAACTTGTTGAAGTGCCTCCACCACTTTGAATCCTACTGCCCCACTCCAAAAAGAGTCAGCAGATGCAGCCCACCAACAGGAGCCACAAGCTGGGGCAGCTCAGCGAGGCATGTAGCAGGAGATGGGGAGGGGATTGATGGAGCAGCAGCCTCTTGCTCCTATGTACAGTCAACAACCATGTTGTATGTCACAAGACAGGAAAGAGGGGATTTTATGCAGCTGCAGCTTTGCTGTCACTCATCTTCATCAGAGTAACCTGGAAGACTTAGAAGATGGATGAGACACAAATACCAACCAGCCTATTCTCTTTTCTTACCCAGCTAACTGCTGTCTGGAGGGTAACAATTCTTGTGTGTGTGTGAGCGTGTCTAAAGTTTGTAATCTGCTTTTTGAACAACAAATTAGTCTAGGGCTGATTTATAGTTCTGAGTGTCCTCAGACCCCTCTTTATCCAAAAGACAATCTCTGAAGCAATTGGTCGCACACTGCTGCAGGTTTTCTTACTACCACACAGCAGCCTCAGCGTGGCTGCTATTGCAAGCATCTCAGCCTGATTACACAAACAGTTTTGTGGGAACATCCAGTGACCTCAGACTTTGTTTATGAAGCACTACTCAAGACTGAGAAGACTTAAACCCTAAACTGGAGCCAAAAGAACAGATGTTCCTTTTCCCTCCTCAAGGCAGAAGCCTATGGGGATAAAAACCCTTAAATTGGTTCATGATAGGATATCCTCACTGTGTTTGCTTTCCTCTAGGTAAAACGTCAAAACAGTGGAATGCAAATTTTTACAACTATATTAAGAACTCTAAATTCTCAGTGGAAGAGTTACCCATTCTCTCTGGCTTTATTTTTAAACACATATATAAACAGCAAAGATTGTTCATGCCTGATAGCATTGGAGAATCACTGTGCTGGGAAGCAACCAAACAAGGTCTCAGGTCCAGCCTCCTGCTCGCAGTGGGGTCAATACTGTCTTCAGATGAGGCTGCTCAGTGTTTTGTTCAGACAAGACAAAGCAGCCTCCAAGGACAGAGACTTTACAGCCTCTTTGGACAATATGATCCAGTGCTTAACTGTTCTTATATTTTTCTCTCCTTTCTTCCAGTCACAATACCCTGTGTTTCAATTTATGACTATATCCAGAAGACAGAATTGCTTTTCTGATGACTTGTGTCATATTCTGATTGCCAGGCAGGACTTTCAGCTCCAGAGAGCTCATTCAGAAGAAGATCTTTTGGTGGATTTAAGGAAATGGCTGCCCCCTCCATTCTGTGTTTCAGCTGCATTTTGATCTAAGCTAGTCCACGTTTTAATGTGAATGAACAAGCACAGTGGGAATAAAAGGATAAAAAATGCAACCATAAATCACATCCTTCCATGGCATCATCAGCAGAGTTCTATCAATGTCAAGATGTGGCCCTGTATTTTTTCCCTTAGGATTAAAATGATCAAAATTATGTGGTTTATTACATGCAACTTCTAACTCCTAAATATTCTCCTTTTCTAGACATAGCAATTTTTAAGAAAGGTTCAAGCCACTGGTCTGTATCTTTTTCCACTGGATGACGGCATAAGGGCATTTATTTCTACTACACTAGTTATTATGAAAACATATTTTGTCACCTAAATAAAAATATTTTGCATTTATAAAACAGCTTCCATCTAAGAATGGGAAAGTATTTCAAGCAGTCAGTCTGCTTAGCGACTATGTCAGTAAGTAACTTGTACCCAATTTTATTGGCAGGCACTACAGAGAAAGATTAATGCTTTTATCCTTCAAAGAGATGTTCCTGCACTGGCCCTGTGTGGGATTTACCAGTAAACAAGAGGGCTCTGATGTGTGGTCCAGCCTCCTCCCTTGCACGAAGCTTGTCTGCTTGGATAAGCTCTAGATAGATTTAGAAAAACAAAACCTGCATGACTGTTTCTCTGAAGTTCTAGTTTTGAAACACATGTCCAGATGGCTCAGTCTTGCAGTGGGTTTTCACAGCTACTGCACGAAGCACTGAGTAGTTATGGGGGAGAAAGCACTATATCCTGCTTATTTTGTCCGACTTAGCACATGTTCTGCTTGGAAGGCACTGAGTTCATGTGGAGACAGTTACCTCAGCTCTAAATGCCAACAGGAGTGAAATTCTCTTATTCATATAGGGGGATATCTTGGTCTGCAAATTAGCATATTTTCCTCTGAGAAATGACTCGTGGTGCTCTTTGGCCTAGCCCGGGCTGGTGTTTTCGGGTGACTAGTTTGTTGAGCAGCCCATCTTACAGAAAAGCAGAATTGCTTCATGAGAAGAAAAGTATGTATGTAGTTGGTACAGTATAATTAAATGGAAAGAGATTATTTTAATACACAGGGATAACTTTGCAGCTCTGCACAAAGGATTTTGCAAGACGGATATCTCGGAATATGCCTGCTGAAATAATTTGGCCCATAACTCTAAAATTCAGCTCAGCAGCCATGGAGTAATTGCTACTTATATCAAGACAAACAGCAAGCAAGTATCTTTTCCCTTTGAGTATCTTAGCTGGTGTAAATTGGTGTTTACAGTAGCCAGGGATGTGGCCTCTATTGTTGGCTTTTCTTCTTTTCCTCATGCTTGCTAATTAGCAAGTAAAAGTGCAATGAATTAGCAAATGCATTAACCAGAGCTTTTTCTCCCAGCCTTTGTGAGTCCTTCCTTGCTCCTGCTGGGGCTGGACTGACTCCTCATTCCAGTCACAGGTATTTTCATGAGAACAGGCTGGTTTTGTCATAGGCCACAGCAGTGGCTCTGAGAAGCCTGAGAAGATGAGATTAAAAACTTCTTTAGTCACAGCACAGCAGCAGCAGAGGAAACAAATCACACTAATAAAAACTGCTTTCTTTTTTATTTATTTATTTCTTTTTAATCTAGGATAAATTGAAACCCTTTCCAACAAGCTGTTGACTTGGCCTTTGGTCCCTGTCTGTTAAACCCTACCTGCTCAAATCTTCTCCAAAGTGTTTTGGAGATCAGTTTCTACCCAAGCAGTCAAAACACTTGTGGTATCTTGGCTGCTACCTCTTGTCTCTAATACTTACATTGCTTGCTTCCCTACCATCCATATGAAATTCCACTGACCTGATTGTTTTCCAACCTAACTTTGCCTCTATACACCTTCCCAGCTTCCTAACACTGTGCTTCAATATGCAGCTTTAAGAAATACAGGAGCATCAAGGTGTTTAAGTGAATTCCGTACACAAATTGGACTTTGAAGTCACAGCAACACAGCGGTTTGTTCCTATAGCTGCTCAGGATCTAGCATTGTGGAAAAGTTTTACATTTAATTATCAGGAAATTAAAGCTGCTGCATAATGTTTTATTTATACTGAACCAAAGTTTCGTTGGGAAATTTTTGCAAGTCTCAGAGAAGGACTTCAAGCACCACGGGAAATTAGATACAGGCATAAACATTCATAAATAGTGTTAAGTAACCACCAAGGCTGGGAATTCTCAGTGTAGATTAGTATGGTGTTCTGAAGTCAGTAGTTTTGAGCTTTAGCGCTGCAGCACTGTACCAGGAGGGTCAATGCCATTATTGCCATAGCAAAGATAGAAGAGCTGTGGATATGGACATGCCAGTAATTTCGAATGCATAAACAAAGCTATCCTCACAGAAAGCACCTGTAAGTAACTGCCCAAAATCAGGATTGACCTGTACTATCCCAGAATAAGCATAAGAAAGCTAAACCCATTTCCATCTACCATGATGGAGCCTACCACTGGCAGGTGTACATAACTGTCTTACCCTACTTCATTCATAGTAAATCATTTTGTCTGTGTTGTGGTGGGCAGGGAGGAGAATTGTTGGATCTTGGGGAAAAGTAAATATTGTGGATCTGTAAGGGGTGATAGGAAACCTCAAAAATTAAAACCAAAAATAACAACGATAACAAACAGTCCTAAATGAAGGGGAAGGTAACTGGTAGCTTAAGGATAGAGACCATCACAATGACAAAACTGAGTTAAGAAACACAGAACACAGTGGTGAGACAGGAGATTACTGGGGATTCCTTAAATGACACTGCACAGGTGATTAAATTCTGTGAAAGTGCTGTAAAGTCCTGGCAGCATCCCATCTTCCTTCCAGATCCCTCACAAAAATTCACAGTGATAGAAGACTGTCCACAGCTAATATGTCTTACAGCAAAACCAGGGTGTGCTAGGGAAGTGTTACTAGAGATGAGCCAGTGATGAGTATATACCCACAGTGCCGCAATGTGATGCAGTATGACTTACCCACACATTCTCCAGACCATGTGCCGAGGGTCTTTGCTTGATAGAAATTCCTCTACATCTTTGAAGAAGGGCATGAGTTCTGTTAACAGTGGGGTTGATGTGTTAGCCTCATCTTGAAAGGCGGGCTTTGCGTTTCCCTGTGTATTTCACAGCCTCATTGCCTTCAGGAAAACCCCTGCAGTGATGTTTGCTTGGGCTCTTCAGGAGCTGCTGCAAAAGCCTTTGCTGTTTGATAAATTTTCCCAGTTTCATGGCTCAGATAGAAAAAAAAGAAATGTTTCTCTTTTGACTTAATGCAGAGGCATTTGCAGATAATGAGGAGCCTGAGTTTCCAACATTCACCCTCTAATAGTGATAGATTTCAAGGTAATATATGATGGTAGCAATGATTTGACTAAAGCAGTAAGTTATGGCTTACTGACTGCAATAATGACTCAGGCTGCATTGAAAAAAAAATGTTAGGTTGATCAACTCATTTTCCTTTTGACTTCTGTAGTTGTTATATAGCCTCTTGAGATGCCAGGCCATGCAGCAGACTATTAGCCTAGCAGGGAGCTGAACTACAACTGACAGCTCAGGCTTGTCCTGCGCCCTGCACAGCAGCTGCTGGCTGTGCTGAGGGCAGCTCTCTGCCGCACTGCAGAGCAGGGCATGGTGCTAAGGTCAGCTCTTCTCCTGCTTTGCGTAACAGATATGTTGCAGAAAATCCATGAGTTTTTAAGGCCTTTTTTTGCAGCCTTTGTTAAGGCCAAGAACTACTTCAAGGCAAAACCAGGAGTATGTCCTGATGGAGGTAAGCAGCTATTCTCTGTGAATAACAATAGCGAAATGAGGCCCTAAATGAGATCTTATTCAGCCTTTCTCATTTGCCTTCTATAAATCACCTTCCCTGTGCTGGCATCTCTTTTCCCTAGAGAAAAGGACTGACTAAGAGCATTTTATTACAGCAAGCAGAAGACAGCAGTGGGAGTAAAGAGTCAGGATGCCTTAATATTATATTTCAGACATATAATTGAGAATGGTAGTTAATACCTCTGTTTTGTACATCATATCAGGGAGTCAGGAGGTGACCTTCAAACAGGGCTAATGGTCAAAGCATTGCAAATACAGACAGTTCCTAAGCCAAAAAGAAGCGATTAAGCCTCTCACAGCTCCAAATGAAGTTCCTTACTTTCAAAGAGTGATCTGCGACCTCTAAGCAAACAGCAAGGTGCAAAGATGAGCTTGCAGATTGTTTGTATTTTCTTCTCTGGTTATTTGGTATTGTCCACTGCTGAGACAAGACACTGAGCTGCTGGACTGGTACAGCTGCTCTCTTGCTCCTGTCAGATTATCATGATGCTGTTGCATTGTAAGGTGCGCTCTTCCACTGCCTGTGTGCCAGTGACACAGGCTGAGGGCAAGTAGCTGGGACCCTAGGTAACAGACCTGGGAGTAGCCCACAGGAGGACTGAATAGCATCACAACCCTTTTCTTATAGCTAGCAATGGAGTTTCTTTTCAAGGATATTTGAGATGTCTCTGGTTCAGTTTCTTGGAGCGTCATGTTAGGGAAGCTGCTCTAAATCCAGGTACTCAGATTTTTTAGTACCTCATCCATTGTCCTGCATTAGTGAAGAATTAAGAATATTAACACTATCTCCTGGTGACTTCTCCAAAGCTGGGAAAGATACTCTTGCACTGCCCATAGCTTTCCATTAGACACAGGCTCTTTTCAAATGTTCACTCCCTCTGAAACACGTTTTTTCGATGCTGAAACAGAGTATCTGAAGTATTCTGCTTACCTCCTTTGACAAAATTTCTGCCTGCAAGCAAGCAAAGCTAATGGAAGGGGCAATGCCACTAAGTAAATCTTTAACTTACATCATGAAGAGAATTCAGGGGAGAATTCCTCTGACATTTTCTCAAGTCCCACTATTTCTAATGATCCAGTGTTCACTACTTTATATTCCAAACACTTCAGAGATGTATCTAATTTCCAGTCCAGTACATAAGCCATCTTGAGGATTTTCAGATGTAATCTTGTCTGTAGCCAGGCCTCTGTGAAATTACCACCTATTTTAAAATGAGAAATAGTGTTTTCTTTGCAGAAATTATGAATGCTGTCAGGTAAAAAATAAATGGGCAAAGCAGAGATTAATTTGAATTTTGTCTACATGAAAATATCTTTAATCTGCAATGAAAAGGTTCCCTTGTCGTTTTACATGTTGTCATATTTTTTATTTTGGGGTTTCTTTAATAAGTGAGTTGATTTGCCATGACAAAGCTTCATGTGTCTTTTACTTACTTATTTACTTACTTGGTATTTGTTCAGTAGCAGTCTTAATTAGGTCCAGAAGTGGAAGTGGCAGAGCCATGGCAGATTGGCTCTCCAGATGGGGCATTTGGCTGTGCTTTCAGGTTACTATCCCAGCTATAACATCACGTGTGACACTGGTTTTGGGATCCAAGCTGGTATCTGTACAGGGATGGTGTGCTGTGCAGACATCAAAGTTGTCTCTGAGTTAGCATTGCATTATGTGCGAGGACAAGTCCTGCCATAAGCTGACTAAATTCCTAGTGGATGAAACCATCCCAGAAGACCAATCTTCTGAGTACCAGCACCTTGGTTTTTACTCAAGACAAATCTGTACAGACGCCTGGTGCTTGCTCATTATTTTTGTAATTCATTTTTTGTTATCAGCTCCTGGGGAAAGGACAGGTTGTATTTTTCAGAAACACTGTTGAAAAGATAAGTCCCTCACAGAAGTGATCTCCATCGCAGCAGCCAGGAACATGCTGCATGCCGGCACAAAAGGCAGCTTGCCAGAAGCCATCACTGCGCTCTTCGCTCTCTGGCAAAATCCTTGAGAGCACAAAGTTTTGTGTTGCAACTGATGAAGTCCCAACTTTTTGGCTGCTTGATTCTGATTCCAGAATCCAAAATGCCTCTAATGAGCATGATTACATCTCAGTCTTCAAATGTCTACAATTCTGGCAGCTATTTAAGCAACTGTCCCCACACCCCCATTAACCCAGTGCAGGGTGTTCAAGCAATGCCCTCCTCAAAGCTGCACAGTGAAATAGCAAGAGCAAACAGACACTGAAGGAGAGCCTCCTCCTACATGCAAGACCACTCCAAGTGAGCATGGCAAGATTTGCAGGCTTGTCATGTCCATTTTGTAGTTATGCTGGTGGTATTGAAAGCCTCAGACCTGTCAGCCATCAACACTCTCTGTTAATACATTTACTCCTCGAGAAAAGCTGTAGATGATGAATGAATGCCCCAGCATAGGCAAAGCAGGAGCTTTTCCTCTTGAGTTAGTGTTTTTCACTTCTCATTTTAGTAGAAAAAGTTACACTACTCCTAGCTGCAGTGTAGTTTTTATTTGTATTTAAGAGCTATATATCATTGCCACAGAAGCCATGCACATTTACTTATTGATTATTTTTTTCTATTTTTGACTGTTATTTATAGATACAGTGAACTGCCGCCAGATTGTAAGAACAGGAATCTGTCATAGAGGCCAAGTGACTTCTTGGTTGTGTAAGAGAAAATGTTTTGCCTTTGACCCTTCTCTGACAGTGTCATTTTACAGTGAGCCTCAGGCACCAGCCAACCAGTTTTGAGTCTAGATGGTAGTTGACCTCTCTTATCTTGGTTATCTGAATTATGGAGGTATGACCAAAAGCATGCAGAGGACTCAACTCTGAGCAGAGAGGATTAAGGAAATGGTTTTCTAAGTTGACAATAAGCAAAGATGGAGGGGAAGCAGTCTTTTCCCATCAACAGGCATTAATTTGATTTCCTGGGGCTATATGCAGTGTGTGAACTGCTGTGTCCTATGCAGTCTTTAAGTGCTCTTCACTTCCAAGTCTCAGTAGCAATTAGTAAACTAGTTTCTTAGTTTAGGGACTTGGGGACACTCCAGTGGGTAGAGATAAGGGGTTATCATTCTGATTTAATCACACACTGAGTCACACATTCTTTGAAAGTTTGTTTGTCAGACTCTGATTTGATGTTCTGTTTTTCCATATAAAATGATGTCTTAAAGCGAGGAATTATTCAATTATTCTTAAATACTAATTCACAAAATTGAAGTCTTTGTAGAATGAGAAGGAAGAGCATCAGTGGCTGGTGTGGAGTTTTGCAAGAATTATGAATATGACTTCCAGTGAGTGCAACTGCGTCAACTAGTTTAAGGCTAAAAACTCTCCTGAGGCACACCTTGGTTTAGCAAAGCATTTTACCAGAAACTTCAATCAGATATCATTAAATTCAATATCCAAACACACTGAATCTTGGTCCTATCATTTGCATGGTTAAGCATGATTAAAATTGGACAAAATGGGAAAATTCCTTTCCACTGGTGATTCTTGGTTTTCAGCCTTCTTTTTGTTTCTTTCTGAATTGAGCAGCAGGCTAAAAGAAACAAATGGAAGATAAATGGTCTTAATTTTTAGAGCATGTTCATTTTCTTTTAATTCCATTGAGGCATTCAGCAGAATTTAAGAAAAGGCTCCAAACGCTTGACACCTCTCATGTTTTAAAGCATTTTTCATCTTCTCCATAATAAGTGAATATTTCATGAGACATGGGAAAACTGAACAAGAAAATTTAAAGAAATGGGGAAGTGCCACTTGCACTCTACAAAGTTCAATTCCATCAAAATAACATTGGATTTGACAAAATACTTCACAGTGGAAAAAAATGCAGATATTTTGCCTACTTTTTACTTTGAAACTCAGATCCCATAATGAGCACTTGCATAAATTCCAGATAGAGTATACCTCTAATATCCACAATTAGACAGACAGAACGAGCACCAGCATGCACTGACAGGAATTTGTTGGTGAATTTGCAGCAGGAAAGGTCAATTTGGTTTTTCTTCCCTTGCTCTCTGTTATTGAGAATGGAGCGCTACAGTATTTGGAGCTACATAAACACGTACAGTAGCAGAGAATTCTATTCTAAGGGTGCAAAGAAAGCACGCAGTGTTTAAAATCCTTTTCCCTCCCTCCCTCCCTCCCTCCCTCCCTTTTTCTTCTTTCCTCTCTCCCTTCCTCTCTTTCTTTCTCTTCTTTCTCTTTCTTTTATTGCTTTCTTCTCTCTTTCTCTCTTTTATTCAGTAGTTGTAGCTCACTTTGTCAGAACAGTAAAAGGCAGTCTTGCCAGTCCCCAGCGAAGATGATAGTTTAGTTAGCTGCCGAGCAAAGAATGCAGGACTTGCCAGACTGCACCAGATTGCTCAGCCAGCACTTTTAATCCTGTCTGTCCTTCAGCCTTTGCCAATACTGCACCCATGTAGGATGGAGTAATGAAGTGTGAGATTATTCTCCGCACAGTGTAATTCCAGCTGACAGTGGCAGGATGTTTTTCATTGCCTCAAATCTTCAGATCAGCAGAGAGCAGTGACAGCAGAGCTCCCACTTGTGCTTCAGCATGAACAACTTCTACACATGAGTTAAACAATATATGACATTGACACTGGCTTCTGACCTCAGTGTGTTTTATCAGATCTGAGCAGTGCTTCCATGGTGGTCATACTAATAGTATTCAGGCAGCATAATCAGAAATTTAATTCCTGCTGGTTTAAGTGCATCTGTATTTATTTAAATGCACTGTTGCTTTTAATTCTGGTTGGAAGAACACAAAATCATGTTCTAAAGGTAAAGGATGACATCCCCTGTGTTGAAGTGAGGTTACTTCTGGTGTGGTAAGTTAGGCTAGAGTGTGATCAGGCACTCTGAGATACAGCTCTCCCTCCTCCTCCTGAGGGTGGCTGTGCTGATCCAAGGTGGGTGATCCGCTTTGCTGAAAGCTGGCTTCTGCAGCTGTGTAGGAGGGTGCTACACTGAGGAGGTACCTGGCAATGTTTCTGGGAGCAAGAACAAACACTGCAGGTTTTATCAAGATATTCCAGTATTTTTTCAGTTTCTGTAGAGAGAAACCAGTGCTTTTGGTGAGAAAATATTGGGCAAAATCTTTTTTCTTTCTTTACAGTTTTGTAAAAACTGTGAGTGTGACAGTGCCCCTATTCTTCGGAGTGGCTCTAAATATCACCCACAGGAATCATTCAATAGAGAAACTGCTAAGCAGGCCTACTCACAACCCTCTGATGTAGATAGCTGGGCTGGATTTACACTGAACCATGGTCTCTGTCCCAGTTGGTGCAATCCCAGCCATTCCAGTCTGATGGCAGGAGGGACTGTAATAACACTAACAGAGATATGTCAGTTGGGCCAAAGCCCTGGGTACAGCTCCTTTTATTTATAGCGTATTAATGATGAACATAAATTATTCTGATATTATCTGCACAAAATTTTATTTGGTAGCAAAGAAAAGTTTCAGTTCTGAGTAATCCTGGAAAAACTGCAGTTCTGTCTCATTTCTTGACAGAAAGTCACTTCTTAGGTTGTACCGAACTGTGGTACTTCATGTGTGGAGGTGACAACACAAGAAAGCTATGTGGAACAGGGTTTCCACCAAACAGACAGTTCCCTGAATATGAAATATCTGGTAACCTGTGGTTGATTAGTGAGACAGTCAAAAGATACCTAACAAAGCATCTCTTGTAGATAAGCAAGCACTGCATGTGTTTGCAGCAAATGAACAGAGCAAGTAAATCATGTTGTCATACCAAAGGGCCATTTGCTTCATATAGCTTTTCAGCAAAATGCTAGCTAACAGCAGGAGAGGAGAGGCTCTGGGAAGGAGGAAGAGTTATTAATGGACTTAAGCAATGTGACTGCAAAATCTCATTGAAGCTATGAAGAAAGCCATCACTCAAAACCATGGCTGTGCCTAGCTGTGTGTTCAAAGACATCTAGCTGTATGCCCTGCCTCTGCTGCAAGGAGTTTATGTTGACAAAATGAAACAAAGCAGCAACGAGGCTGCATAGAAAGAAGTAACAGTTTGTGTGTGTTGACAATATCTCTGGTAGAACCATTTCAGTGGGGTCTAATGTGGAAATATTCTAGGTTAATGTCACAAAGTCAGATAAAATAGCACTTAGCACCTCAGTCCTTTATCTGGGCCATTTCCTGGCCCTGACAAAACATGATCTCCTTTATGATACCCGAAGGCCCAGAAGGTTTCAGTTGCATGATCCTCCTCATGCAAATATGTGTAAAACTCCCTGAGGATAAAGCCTGCACTTACTGAGCCGTGGCTGTACAAAGGCTTTAAGGGAGCAGTTCTGGACAAGTATCACTGGGGCTGTGGCAGGCTAGCTCAAGATCTGTTGCTAGGGAAGTATCATGCATTAGTTATGTTTTCCAAGTGGTATCATAGGCCTTCACTGAATTTCAGACTACTCCGTAAACAGCCAAGGAAGAAAGGACAGAGCCAGCAATCCTTGTGTGAGCTAAAGATGAGGGAATGGGTTAATGAAGAGATGGAAAATGTAGAGCACTCTTTATTCCAGTGCCCAAAATACACAGACAACTATTTTCTCAAGTGACTAGGAATAGTATAAAGACTTTCCAATAAAATAGGATGAGGAAAAATAGTCTGCAGGACCTGGTGAAGAATTAGGGAACTATTAGGGAAATTGTTACACCGTGCAATAGCCATTCTGAATTAGAAATAGAGATGGTAGAAAAGCAGAACCCCAAAATGTGTTAGGGTTCTGCCAAGCCACCCTAACTGTATCCAAGCAGAAAATCAGTTTCTGCCATATTAAGTTCATTGCAATTTCTGTCCCTAAAAACCAAGCTGCTTTTTGTTGCTTTTCAAGAGGAGCAGGAGTCTGTATGCTTGGGTATGCATGTGAGGAAATTAAAAAATGAGAATATATTTGCTCATTTTGAGGCTGACACAAGCTAAGGGAGATAAAAATATGCAAGAGAAATGAGCCCAAGGAGAGGGAGTGCAGAGGAATTGCTTATCACCACCTCCAATTCCTGCATTTTTGCTTTTAAATAAAATGCAGCTTTTGAAGAACAAAGATGAAGAACAGAACCAAATCAACAGGCAGAAACAGCGTTTCACTGTTTCCTTGGGGGGCGATTTGACAGCTCCAAGTGGGTTTTAGATCTTGTGACATTACCATTCATCTTTGGCATTCTCTCACTCCACACTGTCAGCTTTGTTGAACTGCACTGCATGAAAAGCGTTTTTCTCCTTTGGCATGGGACCAGCAGGCAAGAGATGTTTCAGCAGTTCTGTCCTGTGGGGATAGCAACTGCTGGATTTTACTTATCCATCTGAGATTACTGCTCTGGTTCAGATAATGGAAACTACTTCTTCCCTGCTATAGGTCCCTCCCTTTCCTATAGGACTAGCTACCAGTTCTGAACTAGTTCTCTCTTTATTTTCAGGAAGAGAAGAGTACCTGACTCATGGGTGGTTATTTAACCAGATAAGGACTTTCTCTGGGGCTTGTAATGCTTCCTGGGGAAGCAGACCATTGCTTCTGTCTGAAAGAAGATTTAATCACTGAGTGTTACTCACAAGTGAGAAAATACACACTTTCAGATGTCATCTTCATAGATTTGTGCATTTATCAAAGGACTAATGAGGAGACATTGCAGAACTCTGATTCTCTTAAACCACTTGACCATGAAAAAGACATCTAACCTGATGGAAATTACTCCCAGGGAATGCCCCAGAACAGGATGACTTTCTGTGCCCATCACAGTAATGCCAGAAAATCTTCCCTGCAGCAGGTTTTCCTAGGGTGTTTTAGTGCAGAGGCTGAGGCTGTGTTTTGCCCATCAGCAAGCTTTGTGCTAACTAGAACAGCTTTAAGGCTGCTCTCTCTTACACAGGGAGCTGCATGAAGAAGCATTCTTGCTCCTACCTTCATATTTCTTGGGTGAATCAAAGCAACAAGGACACAGAGAAACAGTCATGCCTTTGTTTCTACCTCTCTGGGGAAGAATGGAAAGGAGAATGAGATAAGCTATCTCTGAAAAACTCTGTGGGGCAATCAAACCAGTTTTGCATTATTGATGCCTGAGGTTTTAATTGTATCCAAGGGAATTTTATATTTATTCCCTCTGAAATTCAGACGAGCAGAGCACCATAGAATTCCTTGGCATTCCCAGTGGCAGCACTGAAGATAACTCAAATTGTAACACTCCACCCCACTCCTGTGACTTCAAAAACCACAGCAATGAATGTACAGGCAAAATAGATGCCTATGAGATTTTGACGGAAACTGGTTTGAACACAGCATCTCTGGGGAGCATGAGGAAACAAGGCATTCATTGCACTCTGATAAGTCATGGATCACTCACAATTTGACAAAGAGAGGTTTCCTTTAGAGAGAAAACTGTCATGGACCAAGTAGTATTATTTTGGATACCCTTTTGCCTTCGTTCTGCTGGCTACTCCTTCCAGTCCCTCTG
This sequence comes from Psilopsiagon aurifrons, assembly GCA_025447955.1. Lineage (NCBI taxonomy): Eukaryota > Metazoa > Chordata > Aves > Psittaciformes > Psittacidae > Psilopsiagon > Psilopsiagon aurifrons. Next base: position 14,603 of record JAOEHY010041536.1, read on the forward strand.
CTCTTGGACATCACTTCTCTGTTAGAAAGTGTACTTCTAACAGCAACTCCCATCACACCCCAAGGATCCCTCCTAACATGAGGTTTGCAGAGCACAAAGGAAAGCAGCATAGGGGGGTGGCATTGTGCGGCTCTTCTGAAGTCGTAGCTCTTTAGTATATTGAGAAACAAGGCCAGGTTTCTTTCCAGAGCATATTTAGACAAACATTTTCATCATATGGAGCTACAGATATGAAATGTTGAGGATGGGCTTGAAGGATCTTGAGCTTGGTGAAGAAACTTTTCCTTTCTTCTAACCTCATCTGGGGAAACACGTTCAGGATTTATACCCTACTCCCTTTTAACCAGTGGGGATAAATTCAGAGGTCACATGTTATTCTGACCTTCTAAGAAGCAGGTGCAAAGGCTTTAAAAAGTGCTTCAGCCAAGAGTTTTTGAGTTTCAGCTCAAGGTTCCATACCCATAGTAAATATGGTACACAGTTGTTGTAGTCATAGTCAACAGGAAGGACCTGTCTCTTCAGATGAAGAACATAGGCACAAGAATGTGTTCTTCAGCCTAAGCAATTTGTAGTCCAGGAAGGTCCAGTGAAAACACAGTAGCAAGGTACCTCCTGTGCAGAAGGAATGAGAGTACAGACTTCAGTGTGGAAGCGTGCCAGCCTCTTCAATAATGTCATGGATTTGCTGCTTGGTAGCCTGACCCGAAAGTTATGAACAAAGTATTATGGTTTCTCCCTTTCTGCACCCAACATATCTGCATTCACCAATAAGCTTATCTTTCCTCTTGTGAGAACTAACATCCTAACCCAACTCCCAGCCTTCCAACAGATAATTTTGAAGATCTGGGGGGAAAAATGGCTAGTGAGATCAGGTTTTCAAAACAAATGACCCAACTTTCTGCCCAGCTGACTGGTTCCTTCTAGTGATTATTACCTTTTAGAAATTTACTGTATAAAGCACAGATTGTTACCGGTTTGGCTCAGGATGCTGTGCGATGAGGAGCAGTCCGTGCAGTTTGAAGGACCTGTTTGTACTTTGCCAGTTGCAGCCATTCAAGCTGGAACAACCTTTGCTGTTAGTCAGGAAGTTAATTGCTGGGACATGAAACTGAGGTAGCATGTCTTATTGCAGCTCTCCTCTGAGGTTACTGAGAAACAGCTGGGGGGCGGAAGAGAGTCTTAATAGCAATCCAGTATGGACCATTTCCCCAGACCTTCCGTTTCTTGCTGAAGATTTATATTTCTAGTTCTTTTAATGAAGGTTATTCCAGAGGTCAAGAAATTCCTAATTGACACTTGCAAGCAGGATTATATATTAAACAGTGCTTCTAGCTACATGCTGGCAGAGAAGCTTCTGGGGCAGAAGTTCTGGGGGATCTTACTCATTGCAGGCCCCTTGCAGTGCTCAAAATTCCCTTTTTTAAGTAAACAAAGTCATAATTTACAGGCCCCAATTTAATCTTCTGATTGAACTTATTTGAGGAAAGAAATCATATTTTTAGGCTTATTAAGTTGAATTTTCTGCCAGCAGCACTATATGACTGGATTGCACACATATGGAAATGAGTCCTTATCTGTCCCAACAAGCTGCTGATGGAGTTAACTCTCAAGGACCTAATGGAGGCAGTGCTGGTGTCTGGACAGTTTTCTTCGTAGCTGCTTAAAGTCCCATTTGTTAAATGTGTGTGGTATGTCTAGAGAAGATAGGTGCAGTACTCATCCCAGTGGTATCAGTGCTAGCCAAGGCCCACAGGAGGATAATTTTCTTGATGTATCAGTCTATGAAGGCCCACCTGCCTTCATTCCCACCTCATTGTTGTTCCAAGGAGGAAGGAGTTGGTGGCAGGGAAAGGCTGTATTTCATACAAGTTAGTAGTGTCCTTTTTTCACATAGGTCCTGAAGGCTCTTATCCCAGCCTTTGGCATGTCATAGTGAAATGAGACTCCTAGAAAAGCACCTAATCTCCAGCACACTCCTCTTCCTGCTCCAACAGCCACTGCTATCTGAGATGCTTCCCTCACCTCAGGATCACATAACTAAGGGAGCAAATGAAGCATTTCATGTGAAAGCTCAGGCTCAGGTTTAAGAGGCTGGAGCTAATGAGGGAGTTCCTACTTGCCCCTGTTATCTATGCATCAGACTCCCTTGCATGGCTTGAGCCCCTTGCCCTGGTTGGTGCAACCATCAGAGGCTGCTGAAGCTGGCTGCAGCAAGGCCATGGAGGTAGCAGTGGCTGTATGTGCCCTGCACTAGTGGAGAAACCACTTCCATGAGATGAAGCTTCATGACCCATTCACAGCTTTATTGCCATCAGCACTTCTCTTGGTTTTCTTCTAAAATGATTAAGTGATCATAGAAATATTGTTTGAAGCTGTTTCTGGACATTTAACTTATCCAGATTTTATGCTGCAGGCTACGATTGTGTTTGAATAAACAGAGTCTGTCTGCCAGGAAATCTGTCTAATAGGGACTTTTTAAGAGCAGGAAGACAGCACAGAGCATCTGCAGGCAGTGGGATAAATGTGATTAAGCATAAGTATGTGCAGGGAGCTCACAACTTGGTTTTACCTGCTGAGGTCTAAGCTATGCAGTATGACATGACAGAGATTTGTGGGAATAAAACTATATTGGTGGGAACAGTAACACTTATTAACTGGAAAACAGATATTTAGGGAAATTACGACCTTAAGCAGCTGTCCACAGCGATGCTTAGAGCTTTAAAGAAACTACTTCCTTATTACCTTAGTAGTAGATTATGTTCTTAGCCAGAGAGATGGATGCTGTCCAGAGAGAAGCACTCTCCAGCGTATCATACTATCCATTCACTATATGTGAGAGACTTCTGTAAAAGGGTACTGTGTGTTTCTGGCATGTATTGAACCCTTGATCTTTTGAATGCCTTTCAAAATTTCCAGTTATTCTGAACAAGTGGCAATTGCTTTTGTCATTTTCAATGTCTAAATATACCAGCTTCCTGCCCCTTCTGATTGTATTAGTGGTGGTGTGAGCTGCAACAGCTGGCTCTAGGCAGGCTGCAATCAGATCTGACAGGGTCTGAAGTTCTGATATGCTTCGGTATGGCACTAAGCATCACTTGTGGCACCAAGATCAGTTTCCATCAGGACTTTCACCCTTGCTGAGACTACGGGAGATCTGAAATTGTGGGTTTCACACTCCATAATACTTACATGAGAAGGTTGAGGGCTGAGGCAGCTGAGCAGTCCCTGTTTAAGGTTTAATTAATGCTGTATTAAAGATGGGGTTTTGTTGTGCTTTGATTGCACACACTATTTAGGTAAATAGAAATTCTGTAATTTGTTATGGGGAATTTTTCCTTGTGCTTGTTTTAGGGATGGTACATTCAGAGCAATGACAAAGACAATATACCCACTTCTGCACGTGGGTATTACAGTGCCATTTAATGAACATATCTGCTTCCTTTCTTCGTCTGTAGGTAGTGACACCACTTTGCTAATTGCCATGAACAAACTAAGCTAGGAACTATGGGAAATAAGACTGATAATCCATCTGCTCGGTAGAGGCCTTTGAGAGTTTCTGCTCCAGGTACAAGAAAAGGCCACTACAGTCTCATGAGAGAATTTCTTCCCTTGCTCTAAGCTGTTATGCCTTGTCCAGTCAAGAATGAGGAGCTGGAGTTGCTCCTGTCCCAGAAAGAAGATGAGCACAGTTTGGGGGCAGAAGTAGGAGAGAGAAGTGGGGAAGAAGTGGGATCAAGGGAGACATGGTTTTGGGAAGCATGACTTTATGGGAAAAACTAGGCCATAAAACTTCACTTCTCATCACTGGATGAGACAACCTGTAAACTTCATTTGCTTGCAAACCCTTCACTGCCAAAAGCAGCTGAATCACTGCTGAGAGACTGAATCACTGCTGTTGCTGACACAGAAAGGAGGGGCTTCCCATATGCTCACTTTATAATATTAGCTCCAGCATATGAATGTGACAGGTCTAGGACTGAATAGAGAAAACAAAACTTCAAAGGTCCTGACATGATGGCACTTAGGGACTAAAACAGCCAGCATCAACCTGATGTTCCTCTGTGGCTTATATACATTGGAATCCAAATCAGATTCAAACCAGTTCTCCAATAAGGGGAGCTGGAAGAACAGTGAATGTCCTCCCTAGGCAGCTGTAATAAGCATATACAGAACATACTATCCTGAATAAATGTAAGAACATCTTTTGTGGCTTTTAAAACATCTTTTTCAATCTCCTAACCCTGGATTGGTGAATCATCATGTTATGCTGTCATTTTTGGAAGTGCAGCAGATGGAGGAGCAGTCATCAGAAGCCATCTCAGGGATGAAACTGGTATCAGGGGGCACCAGTTATGCAAGACAGCTTCTGTACATGATCTGCAGAAACCCTGGACCACAATAGTTGTGATGAGTGCATATATTTTGTATGAAACTACAGGAAGCGATGTTACCAGATCATTCATAAAGGTGTCAAAAGCAAGCAATACTACAGTTATTCTTGCCTCATGAACATTACATCAGCTATCTTATGTTTATGCATTATGGCACAATCCTTAATTACTTGATCACTCACTAGGTTGATGGAGGACCTGCCTCCAGCTCTGCCTGGGGTGAACTTTGTGGGATAAATCAGCCACATAGCAAAGCACTGTTTGCGTGCAAGGCTCTGCCTTCTTTTCGGAGGCATGGAAATTCAATGGACTGAATCAGGTGGCAACCTGAAGGCACAGAAGCGACAGATGTTGAGCAAGCCACCTGAAATCATATTCCCCATAGGTGGTTGCTAATTGTGTCACTAGTTTTGTGGTATCTGTGATATTCTAGTATACGGCACCAAGACATGTTCTGTAGCAGTTCTGGCAAAGTACAACTGCGGTGAATGCCGACTAGTGTTATGCTGTGAACAAATGAAGTGTCTTTGGCACAGGGGTGAGTACAAGAGTAAATTGTGCTGAAGGCATCCCAAAAATGTGCATCTTGATCAGCACAGTTTTGGTGGGTCTTTTTTTGTCTGAGCAATAGGAATTTTGCCAGATCCAGCTGTAAAGCGGTTATGTAAATAAACACCAGTGATGTGAAGCTCCCAGATTAGTATTATTAGTGATGTTGAAAATGTTAATAAAAGCTAAATATTATATTTATTGAATAATACCACAAAGAGGAAAAAAGTCTGTTAGAATTTGATTTAGTATTGTACCTCCCACGGGAATAGCTGGGAAAAGGCCACCCTATTTGTTATCTTTATTGTAAAGCCATACAGAACAGGTATTACATTTCATTGTCATCTTCAGGGAGCCGAACCAGGGTCATTTGGGCCTAAACTTGACAACCTGCTTCCTCTTCCTCTCAAAGGTGGAGAGACTAAGGCAGTCAAGTGAAGTGGCCAGCTAGGAGGCTGAGCATTTTCTGCTAAGTCTGTAGGCAGGAGGCAGTGAGATTCTGCAACATGCCTGATTCAGAAAGCAGGCATAAAAGTGCAAGTGGGAATCAACATGCAGGTGTGATGGAACCAGAGCTTGGTCTGGCCCTTTTGGTTCTCCAACCTTGTATGCCTGGGTGCCACTATGACCTCCATCTTGCTGAGTCTACTAAGAAATAAGAGTTCTTTGATCCTGGTCCTTTTTTAACTTTTTAGGGTCTGCAGATCCAGCTCTCAAGAGCACATTGTGTGTTTGATTTCTTTTTTATTATGATTTCCCCTAAAAAACAATCAGTACAGTCTGTGAAATAAATGGAAAGACCATTTCTTTCATTTGCAGATAGTAGCAAAATCAAGTCAAGACAAATTTGGAAAAGCCAGTTCAAAACTGGGAATAGGGAAAAAAAGGAAAAGCCAGAGGGAAAGGGGTAGTATAGTCACAGCAATTTATCTTTAAATTTTGCTTTCTATAGTGGAGAAAGAGAAGGGGCTTCAATTATGTTAATCTTGCCAAATCCTGATTATATTTAAAATAGTAGCAGAGATGGTTATACTGGTAAAAGAAAAACCTTTTGGAGGATCTAACAGGTTCATTTTCTTGGCAGAATAAGGAAACAATCAGCTGAAGAGAATGGAGACAGAGAAACACAACAGAGAAAGAGGAAAAATCTGTTCAGTGAGAGGTATAGCTCACAACTTCGGCATTAATCAAAAAGGACAAGTCGTGTAGTTTCCTGGGTCTCAGTTTAACAGCGTTCTTAACTATATGCTTAAATTACTGAGCCAGTGTGTAAACTGACTCAGTAATTTAGTAGATGACCTCAGCAGGTTCTTTGATTAATCTCAGCAATATTAACTTGATGATGAGTAAGGACACATTTATAACAACTGTGTAACTAAATTTGGACTCTAGGGCCACAACAGCAGATAATAATTTACTTTCAGTGTCTATGAAAGAGAAGTAATGGGTGGGATAGTTAAGTGGGAGGTGTCCCTGCCCATGACAGGGGGGTTGGACCTAGATGATCTTAAGGTCCTTTCCAACCCTGACGTTCTGTGATTCTAAGTAGCTAGGCCTGAATAGTTAATACATCTATTTTTCTTCTTGCTTGCACTGAAAATGAGATCAGCAATATGCTTATAACATTCTCTAAATCATCAGACACAGACAGCAGTAAGAAATTTTCTAGCTGGCTGCTTGAGGACAAATTAACTCCTACTTCAACTCCATCACCTTTGAGGATGCTTTTCCTGCAATGACTGATGTTTAGTTGACAAAGTAGAGTGGAATCAAGAGGGGAAAAGATTAGAAGTATCTGTTTGACTTGTGCTGCTTGATGCTGCTGTGACAAAATGTAACTTATTTTCTTAACAGATATTTTGGAAAGATCCATCCGATCTTGAGCCCGAAGTATGAAGTTACCTCAGCTTCTCTGCAGCAAGTGTCAAAAGACAGAATACTCAGGTTATCCCGAAATGACCCATAATGTAGAACTAATTTCTCTTCCCCTTTGCTGACCCAATGACTGTATACTTTCTATCTAAGTACCATTAGAGGGTATGGATTTGACTTTCTGATGAGAAAAGGCCTTTTTATTTCTCTGTTGTTGTCATCATTTTCTGGTTTAAAAATTACAAATTCTTTCTTTTTATTAAAGTTTAGCTGAGGAGTTGCAATTTTCCTTGATATTGCTCCAGGTCAGTGTTTGTAAGGAGTAATAGTTTTAGTGCAGAGTATTTTTTTACAGCCCTCATTCTGTCCCTGGCAAGTTTATCAGGATTTTAATATTTTGCATTCCCAAAGACAAGGTGTAAGTTTTCTTGTCCCTCTAATACTAAAAGGGTTTACAATTCTCACAGAAGACATAACAAACCTGTTCTGATGTTATTTACGGAGAAAAACTGTTTGAATTGTCAGGACATGCCGGCTTCCTTTGTGAACATATTCACAAATCCTAGGGGATATTAAAATACAAGCATAACTATAAAAATACCTGCACCAGGTGGTCCTTATTCATGGCATGCCGCTTGTCGTTCTTGACTTTAAAAGCTTTGGTTGGCAGTTCAGTGAGCAGCATTTATCCTGTGTGACTCCATAACAGTGGAGAGCCAATACCGAAAAATCCAGCAGCAGAAAATTTGTGCTCCAAAACAACTCAAAGACAAAAAAATTCTCTTTTTACTTGAAACACTCTGAAATCGGATGAAATGAAAGGATAAATTCAAAAATATGATTAATATAAACCATAGACTATACTGTAATAAAATAATTCCAAATAATACTTGATCAAAGTATTAAAAAGGCTTTACCCTGCTGCTTGTGCAGACTGCATTTTTCTTAGCTTGAATAATAAAAACTTTTCCTTTCCAGTTATAAAGAGATTCTCAGTCACAATTGGAGTGGTTTAGAGCAGACCATGTGTATGGGAAGAGTTTTACGATGAGCTGCTTTTGAAAATCCCCGTGGATATTGATCTTCTGGTGTATTTCACATTCTCATTTAAATTAGGTTTGTGAAGTGTCCATATGTGGTGGAATAATGCTGATGTGTCTGAGCTGTGACTTGTTAAACTTGCTACCTCTGAGTACACTTCCAGGCATATTTTAATATGATGAAGGAAACTCTTGGCCTTACATGCCAGAGTCTACGTTTGGGAGTGATTTGACTTGACCAAACTCTTTTAAACAAGTGCTTTGAGTGCACATTTCTTAACAAGGTGTGATTCCACGCTTTCTCAGAGCATCTCTCACATATGGTCTATCAGCTCATAATTCTCCCAAAAGAAGAACAGCGTATTATTAATTTGTGTCTATTTCCTCACAGGAAATCTTTTAGGATTTTACCACGGAAGGAGCCATGTGCTCGATGGAGTAAAGTGTCAGGAGCTGTTAGACAGAATAATGCTGACTGGATATAGCAGCTGTACTGCAAAATCTTGGTCACCTTCCATACACCAGACTCCTGAGACCCAAACTGCAGAATTTCCCTTGGATCTCAGGGGATGACAAGGTAAAGGCAGCATGTGCACAACTCCAAGTATGGAGGTCGGTAAAGGCAGCATGTGCACAGATCCAGGTGTGGAGGCTGGTGATGAGATCTGGTGGGTGCCTTCCAGTCTGGAATAAGAAAACTGTGTGCCAAATTTCAGGGTGCGCATTAAGAGAGACCATAAGGCAAGGTTCAAAGCAAATATCAGATTTAGCTCCACCTGCAACAGACCCTCTTACTCTCACTATACTGCCTGTGCATACCACAAACAGAGAGTAAGCTGTTAGTGTCCTAGAGACAGGCAATACAATGTCTTATTCCTCTCCCTGTGTTCACACCTCTTCCCATCTTCTTTATTCCTTCTTCATTCCCATTTTCTTTCTGAAAAAAACCCCAACTGAACCCAAAACCAAAAAAAATCTGCAAAGGTAACTTCTCTATACCTGTGATAACAGCATTTATTTTCATAATGTCTTAAAGTATTGCTACAATATCTGGATTTCTCTTCTTGCCGGTGCCTTTGATCTGAATCTAATACAGGTTACCAGTTGTATTCAGAGAGTTTTTATCAGCTCACAGCTTACAGTACTGCCCCTATTGACATAAGTCATATGTGTAAATTCATTGGCAGTGAATAAATGAAAAGAAGAAAAAAAGTTGAGGAAATTGAATCTCAGCAAAACCAAACAACTTGCACAGTATAGTTCCTAGAACATTTTGTATCAGCCTTGTGCACAAAGATTTGAGAATGTAACAGCTATTGCATGTCATTCAGGAATTTCCTGTGTGAGTCAGTACAGATGTATTTATCTCTGAGAAACTTGCAGAAACCTTCATTCTTAAGTCACTTGAAAGGAGAGAGGATGATGAACTGCAGTTTGCAAACTTCGTAAGTAAGCTCTGTAGTGCGGTCCGTAGCCCTGATCCAGCCTTTGGTGCCTGGGAAGCATTCAGTGGCCCTTCCAGTCAGCCTGTAAAGGTCACTGAAAAGTTCCCAGGGCTTTTGGTTACATTCATTTAGACCCAAATTGGATGATGATCTTTTGTAACTTCACTTTCTGTGATTCTATTAGAAAACCTCACTTCTCATTCATACAGCAATATTTCCATAAGGCCAAATTTCACCGTCTCTTTGGAAAAATAGCAGCTTTTGGGCTCACCAAGAGCAACACTGAAATCAACTTTAAGCAGCTGTCTTCAAGGCTTGCACATTCATTAGAGTTTACAAAGCATTTCCTTCAGCAGAGTAGCTTTTCAAGTAGAGGAACTGTCAGATCGTACCCCTCCTTCAAGTACAGCTTCCTTTGTGCAAACACACCTCTGTCCTTAGCTATGGCTCCTCCATGTCACCTTAGGGTAAGCAGCAACAGCTCTTTACTGCGACCGAGCAGTCTTAGAAAGTAACTGAAGAAACTTTGTCACTAAAACCTGAACTTCATATTTCTGGAAACAAGCCACAGCTCAAGCTGGAGGGCGTTACACTCCCTTTTCCTGATCTTATATTACCCTCTAGCGGCTGAGCCCTTGAGCGCCAGAAACTAAAGCACTGTTTAACTCGAGGTTTTCAAGCGTTGTCCTTTAACGTTGTCATTTTTGACCTCTAAATTTCCAATAGGTTAAAAAAACTTTCTTCAAAATAATAGAAAAACTTGCCAAACCGACCGAACCACTTTATCTTTGAAGGAAATGAATGTGAGAAACATTATATTTTTGCCAGAGCAGCAAAAATGGTCTTCAGCACTGAAAAATGAAGAACCACAGTATGAAGATAAAAATAGACCCTAAAAATGGATAAAGGTCTATTTTTAACCTCCCTGACATCTTTCCAGAGTAGGTAAGGAATGAGAAAGGCAGAAAAGGCAATGAGATTTAATATTAAATACTTAGAAAAGTATATTAAAAACTTCCATTTTTACTTGGGGTTGTCATGAAGGAGCAGTCATTCAAGGTTCCTAGGGAATAAAATTGTTTTAAATTTCAGCTTCTATTTCTAATTTCAAATTCTGTTACATTTTGGAGGGACTGACATAATGTAAATTGTTTAATACGTTTATCTCAAGGAATTTGGCAGTGTAATCACTATCATGGCTTGCATTGTTCCGTTTGTTCATTCTTTATTATTCTAAATTTATCAAAGAGTAAGAACAGTGTGTCTGTTACTGTTAACAAATTAACAGACTCACATTAGCTTAATTCCAATTAAAGCAATAAAATAAATCTCAGGGCAATTAGGTGAATTTTCACACTTTGGTTATTTACAAAGTAATAGAGAGATTGAGATGTGCATTTCCTTCATAACAATTGCATTAAATGCTTTATTTGCCTGACTTTGGTTACATTAAAAATGTTCAGTGAGTATTGACGATGTGCTCTTTAAACTGCTATGGTAATGAGTTATGTGTTATTAGCTCTGTTCTGGCAGGATAACTTATGTAAATAACCAACATGATTCTAGTTATGAGTATGAGACCAAAACATTCAGTTTGAAACTACATTCAGTATGATTTGATTGTTTATCGTAACTAACCGAAACAATTCAAACAACTTTGCATAACTGCCAAATATATTTAATGGCACTATTTTCCTCTAGCAAATCTTTCCATGACAATCATACCAAGTAAACTCAGCAGACATTCTGGATAAAAACTTTCCAAATAAAAGTATAATATTATTAGAAATTCATTCAGGATACTGGAGCTTGGAACTCCGAGCATATGAATATTTATGAATCACAAAACAGTCCCCAAAATATCATAAAATCAACATTTGATTGTAACTAAAATAAAAAGTGTAGAATATTTCCGCCCACCACTCAGGCCCCTTGTATGCAGCAATCTTAAAAAGCAAGTTGTTGGATCTTCATTTTACTTCTCTCAGAATGAATGCAGCTGCCCAGAAGCGCATCCTCTCTGTCCATGGAATGCCACTGTAGTAAGACTCAAGTGTTGTTGGGGTTGTCTTATGTCTTTCAGTCCCAAACAGCTGAGTACTGTAAAACCTCAAAGAAAAGAAATCACATGCAAATAAAAACACAGCACAAATGGAACATGAAGAATTTCTTGGGGTTTTCTGCCCGAGTGGGTTAGCAAACATCAGACCAGTTGCAACCCATGTCCTGAGCTCTGCCTTTATTTGAGCATTCCCAGGCAAACACCATTTACAGTGATTAAACACTCCCTGAATCCTTCTCTCCCTTCTCATGCTTAACCAGGTTAACTAACTAAAAAATTCTAATAAAATATTGATCTTCTCACATACCTCTATCTCACATAGAATCATAGAATAGTTAGGGTTGGAAAGGACCTTAAGATCATCCAGTTCCAACCCCCCTGCCATAGGCAGGAACACCTCCCACTAAACCATGCCAATCAAGAATATGTCCAACCCGGCCTTGAACACCTCCAGGGATGGAGCATTCACAACTTCCCTGGGCAGCTGTCGTGGTTTAAGCCATAAATGAGCCACGCAGTTTGTTCACTCACTTCCCCCTTTTAAAAGAGTTGCCGCGGTTTAAGCTGTAAAACAAGCAGCTTTGTTCACTCACTTCCCCCTCCTTCTCCCCCCACCCCCACTCCAAAAAGGGGGGGAGGGGGAAATGGGGAGAAAAATCAAAAGAATGCAACTCCCACAGGCTGAGATAAGAACAGTTTAATAACTAAGGTATAACACAAACCACTACTTCTACCACTAGTAATAATAATGACAAGAGAAATACAAGGGAAAAGAATACAACAGCTCACCACGTATACCCAGCCCGA
>JAOEHY010041538.1:0-30995 GCA_025447955.1 Psilopsiagon aurifrons
CTGTCTTTCCTAAAGAGCCTGTAACCTTCCATTCCAGCACACCAGTCATAGGAGCCATCCCACCATGTTTCTGTGATACCTATGATATCATATCCCCATAGATGTGCACACATCTCTAATTCCTCTTGTGTCTTCTCCATGCCATAGGCGTTTGTACAGAGGCTTCTGAGCCGAGCTCCAAATGAAGCTGGTTCATTGGCTGGAGCTGCTGGAATATCTCTGCATTGCTCTGGGCATTTATTATAGGTGCTGGCAAGTGACTGGGTGTGTTGGGATGGAATGATGACCCCCTCCCCCAACACATCTAGTTTAAAGCATCCTTGACAAGTCTGGCAAGCCTCCTACCAAAACTGCTCTTTCCTTTCTTTGTCAGACCAGCTCCACCAGCCCCAAGCAAACCTGGCCTACTAAATTGAGTCCCATGTTCTAGATACCCAAACCCCTGACTATGGCACCACCCTTCTAATCATTTGTTAACCTGGCCAATCCTCCTTGCCTTTTTAAGGTTCTCCCCTTTATCCTGAAGAATTGACAAAAAGACTATCTGAGCTCCAGAGCCCCTAGCCACCTCTCCCAGGGCTCTGTAGTCCCTCTTAATGTTCTCCAGGATACTGCTATCTATATCAGTAGCACCCACATGGGTCACTAGAAGTGAGTAATAGTCAGTGGGACTGACTAGTACAGGCAGCTTCTCTGCAACATCCTGGATCTGAGTCCCTGGCAAGCAACACACCTCCCTTGAGACTATGTCAGGCCAACATATGGGTGCCTCTGTTCCTTTCAAATTAGAGTCCCCTGCTACTATGACCTGCCACTTTTTCCTAGCAGCAACAGAAGCGATCCTCAAATTAGCCAGTAAATATAACTTCATAACAAAGTTATTTTGCATATCTAACACAAATGGCTAATAGTATATTTACTTAGATGTTTCTATAAATTTTTATTAAAATGTGATTCTAGCATTTGATTTAAAACATTACACCCTGAACTGGAAGACAGAGTCAACTACTTAGTTATAATTTTAGGAATGTTAACTATGATACTCATTTTCAAATTACAAAACAAATCAGACTTTAATTTTACGAATATGGACACCTAAGGATACCAAAAATCATAGTCTTACCCAGCTGAAATGATTTTTAACATCTGTTCCAGGCTGCAATTAAACTATGTGTGTTGAAAAAACAAATCCATTTCTTAACACTCTTTGCATCAAATAGTATTTTTTCCAGATTAGCCCACATCAGGATAAGAAAACTCTCTCTGACTTCCACAGTTTTCAACAGTTTTTGTAGGCCGGAAATGCAGAATCTGTGCTCCATTTTCTTCTACAGCCAGCATTTTTGGAAGCGGGTTTGCTTTAAATGACTTCTGCATCTCAGTTTGTTTTTCTCTTTTTCTAAAAATACTATTCCCATTTTTCTCACCCCTCATTTACAAAATCTGACTCACCATCTTCGCACTCACTCATAACACAGCATGACAAAGAACTGCCAGCAGGAAGCAACGATTAAGGGCTTGCCTTTTCTCAAGTTAGCCAGAAGTGGATATTTCATTCTCTCACACCCCCCAAAAAAACCCTAAACATTTACTATACATTTTCCAAGGATGCCAGAACATTTCATGAGGTATTTTAGACAGCTATAAATATCCTGTGCTTTCCAAAACCAGCGGATATTTCTTCTCGTAAAAATATTCTGGGCTCTTGGTTAACTCTATATTCAGATACTATTCAAAGGACTCTTTAGATTCCCTCTTTCAAAAAAGAAAGACTTATTGTAGAGCAAATGTTTGCCAAAGACCCTATATTTAAGTGAAAATTGGGTTTGAGTGCAAGAATTCATCCTAGTTCAACTCAGTGATTTGGGTTTCAGGGGATATTTTTGAAAGTTTCTTTTATATTTGCATAAAGAAGCTGTGCCAAATTTATAAACCCTGCGGCTTAGAAAGGCAAAAATAAATGTGACTAGTCGAGACAGAAAATGCCTTTCTCTGGGAATCTAAACAACACCTAAAGTTTGACTCACAGACCTCATAATAACGGGGTAACTTCAACTAAACCTCACCCTCCATCGCTCAAGGGAGACACTACAGCTAACATTGCATGTGGTCTGGTACTACTGACGAAGTTGCTATATGTAGACTAGTTAACCAGATAAAGTCCATGTGATAGCAGTGAATCACAGGGGTTTACATAGGCTGAGCAGCATCACGTAATATCACACAGCAAAACAGCTAAATGAAATGATTACTCAATACATTCATGTACTTCCCCATTTCTTTTCAACAAGAATAAATGGGGCCACACTTTGGAAGTTGCAAAATCAGTAATAAAAGAACAAATATCAAAGATATTTTCACAACAGTGCCACTTACCTGAGAGCTTTCTGTGTAAAAAAAAAATAGCTATTTATTAATATTCTACAGCAGGGAGTTTGGGATATTGTAATCTTTGCAAACAGAACTATTTTATTTTTCACAGAGTGAAATCTAAAGAAATTCTCCAGTGACTCTACTGGGCTTGGTTGGGAATACAGAACTGACCTAACTGAATATCTTTCTGGAGTAGAGCTGAAGATGGCTTCTGAAATTAAACTGGCGCCAAAAAAAACAATTTCTGATATCCTGTAAGACTTTCCCTGCAAAATCTAATAATTCACCTGTCACTTTTTTAAACAGCTTTTGAATGTAGTTTCAAACTTCCTCCTGAGCATAAGGAGCAAGATTCAGTTTGTAATGTCTGGATATCCTCATATCCCAAATGCCTGTACAACTTGAATCTCCATTACTTCTTACAGGGATTCCCTACACCAGAAGAAGAGAGGTGCCTTGGCAGAGTTGTAGGGACAATTAGGCACTTGAATACCTTGCACCAGTGCTATTAAGATCTTTGACTTCCTAAGTGCTGAGGTTAGCCTGAATGATAACACTGCCGCTTTATCACTTAGCAGTGTCTGCAAACTTAATGTTCCACAATGCCGTAAATGATGGTATCTGTTACCAAAAATAACATTCACACAACAAGCCATGCAGAGGAAACATTTCTACACCATGTTTCTGACAATCCAATCATACTTCTGAATATTTCCCAACCTTGGAACCATGTTTTACTGCACAGCCTTCCTACTGTTTGGTATTATCACCCTGTGTCATTCCAGAAGTTATTGCTGATCTAGTGTGCTATTTGATTGGTGACACTGGATGCTTCTGGGCAAACCCTTAAGCTGGGCTACTGCAGTTTACCAGGGTTCCCAGAGATATATAGCATGTGAAATTACTTCTTTTCCTCACCTGTCATTGGCAGTTGAATACCCAGGCTACTGCTGCTGGTCCAGCTGAAACATGCTCCATATCCGCAGCTTCCCTGAAGTCCAAGACTGATAACAGAGACACATCTCAGCAGCACAGCAAACCCAGACTTGCAGCTTAACAGCATTTTGTTTTCCATTCTCAAGGATCAAGTTTCAACCTCAGCAGCTCAGACACCCAGACCTAACCCACAGTATTAGGATGCTAGCAGGCTTGAAAACAGACCCAGAATAGGAACCTTGCATATTTTCCTCATTTCCTAGTTCTCACAGGTGGACACACTTCATTTGCTTACCCAAGAGGTCTTCTTAATCTAGGAAACATTCCTGATTCACCTTTGTGATACAGAAGCTTGGCGATTTGTTTGGTTTAGTTCATTACTTATTTACTCTATGAGCTAACAAGTTCTCCAAGTGATCTTTACAGCATCTTATTACTAGAGGTACACAGAAGTAATATATGCATAAACATATTTTTTTACTTGTATCATTGAACCACAGGCAGCTTTGCAATGAGTCTTTCTTTTCAAATGAGATGCCAGTGTTACATTGTTAATGAGAAAGAAAACCACTTTCCTTTTTCCAATTTTTCTTGGTTTTGCAGAATTAATATATTAGGATTAAGTAAGAGAAACATTTCTCTAAGTAGCTAGCAGGTTATGGGACAATAAATTATGAAAACATTAGCTAAGAGAATAATATTTAGATCACAAGCTGAAAAGATGCTTTAATTTCCTATACCCAGGGATAATACTGCCAGTCCTCATTTTTGGACAGAAAAAAAAAGAAACACGTGACTGTTCAGGTTAGAAGTTAAAAAGGACTCTTCCAAAGTCAATATGCACTTCAGTTCTAGCCATACCATATAGTAATGATTTATTGTCAGCTTGATTTATGGCATGAGCAACATTCTGCCAAATTACCAGTTCCTTGAACTGTACTTTCCATTCCTCTCCTCCATGGTTCAAAGGGACATGTAGCTCAGAGGAAGTGATATGGTGCCTAAAGGGACCTGGTGTAAGAGAAACCAGGAGATAGCAGAGAGGAATCTGCTAAGGAAACAAAAATGTAGCTTGGCAGGAAATGCCCGGAAAATGTGAAGCACGGGAAGGCTGAATCAGAGTAGAAGCCAAGGCTGCATTTATGAAATCAAGCCTAAATTACGGTATAATGTAGTATCTTCCAAACCAAAGGAACAGCACACAAGGAGACTTGCTCAAAATAACCTTGTTGCTCTGTTTGTGTCTTCCTCTCCTGAATCACCTGCTATCCTGAGCTAGTGGGTAACCTACATATTAAACATACACTCATGCATTGTAATTTAGAGCTATAGTTACATTCCTCTGAAGATTTATCACTGTTTGCTGTGAGAAGGATCTGCAATTAAAATCCATGTCAACAAGCAGAAGTCAAATGCAAGGATAAGGTCACATAGATGGGGGAAAACATCTGTCCCATAAACTTTACAGAGCACAATATGTTGGAGAGGCAACTGTCTATTTCACTTTAATTTTAGAAAATCAAAGAAATAGCAGTGACTGAATAGATGTAGCATGATTTCTAACACAGAGGTGAGAAAGAGGAAATTTTGTCTAAGGCAGCACTGGAGACAACACTTTGCCTGAAGCACATACTTCCATTTCACAAACTTAACTGATGTGAGAAAGGATTTAAAAGTAAATAAGTGTTTATGTGGTGTTCTGAATCTAAGCAGATCCAAGCTGATAAACAAGGACCATGTTACCAAGATTAAAATCTTTATAAATCCTAAAATTAAGATGCTGGGGGTCCTAATTATAAGTAAATGGTGGGGTTCTATTGTAAGTAATTTTAGTTCACCTTCATGTAGCAGCCAGCAATTGATTGCAGGCAAGTCTGTTTTCTATCTGCACAAGCACCTTTTCATCGTTATGCTGCATGCAGTCAGCAGAGAGGTTACGAGGACACTTAAGGTGTAAGGGGCATGCTACTGCAAGAGTGAAGAAAGATGGCAGATGTCTAACAGCACAAGTGACAAACCTTGTAGTGACTCTGCAGCAACAGTGGCAGATTGGGAACCTGAAGTCAGGAAGAAGGCTAGATAGAGCTCTCTATGAAAAGCTAATAGCCCAGTAAAGACTTGCCCATGGTTTGGTTGGATTTGAACAAACAGCGCTCCCTGGCAGACAATGTAAACTGGCAAAGGACCTGAGAAAAACTGCAGTAGTATCATCTGCCTTTCCTTGAACTTTACAAATGGGTTTTCAACTTCCTCACTGTACATGTAATTTACAACCCTAACAGCTTTGTCCCTTTTACCCTTCCTTCTTTTCTTGCTAGTGAGGAATGAGTTGTCTGTCTCGTCTTTCAGTTTTTGTTCACTCAACCCTTCTTGCAACATAATTTGGCAATGATTTATTGTGACACTGTATGCCAAACAGGTGTCTGTTTTCTGGCTCCCTCTGCAAACTTAGTTCCAGAGACCAGATGGTAATAGTTAGCTGCCTTCTGCACCTGCATGGCTGAGAGCAGCTCTGAAGAACCTCTTCTGGATGTTGAGTAGCTCAGAGCAGTATTTAGTTGGCCACACATAAGTAGCCAACTGTATCTAGCTTGGCACTGCCACTGTGGTGATCATCAGTGGAGCTGAAAATAAGACAGAAAATGTTTTTGGGAAACTAAGATAAGGCAGGATAATTTGGTTCATCATCAGCCAAAAAAGCACCTCAGGAGAACCAGCATGAATGGACAATACCCACCCAGGACTTTTCCGCCATGATTCAGGAATTCTTGCAGCAATGACATGAATACACTCATTTACTGTATTTCAAACCACATCCAGCTCTCAGGCTTCAGCTAAGGGTTTGGGGAGTTCTTAATTAAATACATTAAAGCAAAATTAGTTTTCTAAACTTGCATCAGGTGACTAGACCAATCTAATCTGTAACACTCTGACGCAGGAGAAGGAAGGAGTGGGAAAGATGGTTTTGAAGCCAGATTTTTTTGAAAGTGATAAACAGCCCAAGAACTAGTGAGCTAAAAAGAGAAAGAATGAGAGATAAGAGAGGTGATGGTTAAAAAGGGAGTCAGGGAACACCCTGCAAATGCATGCAGCAAAAGTGTTACTGCAAGAAACAAGTGAAGAATAAGCAAAATCAGGAAATAATTATTAGAAAATTCTTTTCAGGGAAAAACTGTATACTCTATAACAGCTTAATTTATTCAATAGCTGTTTCTAGACATTCTTTGAGATATAAACTGAGGCAGAACATTTGGCTTTGACTCCAGTGCACATCAATAACAGCTCTGGGCATCAGGTAAATCCCATCTGTAAACCAGATTAACAGGGTTCACATAAACACCTCTGACCTTCACAGACACAGTTTTGTCTCTGCTGAGGCCTTTGCCAGCTTTTGCGTGCTGAACACAGGGTCTATGAGCCCACTCAGAGGGTGAGCTTCTTGGTGGGATTTCTGCTCCTGGGTGTTTTTCACCACATTGTACAGCTTGCTGGGGGCCAGGTCTGGTACCTCGCTGGGTTCTC
The DNA here is from genome assembly GCA_025447955.1 of Psilopsiagon aurifrons. Classification (NCBI taxonomy): domain Eukaryota; kingdom Metazoa; phylum Chordata; class Aves; order Psittaciformes; family Psittacidae; genus Psilopsiagon; species Psilopsiagon aurifrons. Next base: position 6,832 of record JAOEHY010041538.1, read on the forward strand.
AAGGTCAATGGTTCGAGGCTCTGGGTACTTTTCCCAGGGGAACAATGAGGCTACAGCAACATCAGCTTGTCAGCAGCTCTCTTCACAGCGTGAAGGGCAGCTCTTCTCTGGTACATATTTTTTAATTAACAAGAGGTATCTAGCAGAAAAAACTGACAAGTAAATAGAAGTACATGATTATTCATATTTCTAAAACACTACAAACTACCAGTAGCTACACACTGGAAAAGTACTCACAGATCTACTAATGCAGGGTTGAACTTTACATCTCAAAGGGCAACTCCATAAAAGCAGGTACTTTCTCCTGACTATTACACTTCAGAAATTCACTGTGAATATAATAACTCTTTAGATATTTGAGACTCACATTATTCAGTGGGAGAAAATAAATCTCCTTAAGAGTCTTGTTAGCAGAGAGGAATTATAACTCTTTAGAGGTATTACTGATTTCAATATTAATAACACTATTCTGCAAATCTTTTTTTTTCTAATCAGTTTCTGGATCTGCGATCAAAATTTCAAGTCAGGTATTCTTTTTCCAGACCTTATAGTTTTCTAATTCCAGGGAGACAAGACTCTAACAGCCTTTCTTCAAATCCCCATTTAGAATCGCCTCACGTACAGAAAAAATAAGTGCCTTGTAAAGAATGATTAAAGAGTTTTTCCTCTATTAGGGTTGAATAATATTAAAGACTTTCTTATCTTGTTATTACTCTATATCATAGAAAAGCTAAAAACTCATCACTCTAATACCAATTTAGTAGAAACAAGTAATTTCACTCAGAAGTTTTCTTACACATCCTAAAACATGCATCTTTCTCCTTTTGTTATATGCAAAACTAAAGGGTTTTTTCAACCCACCTTTCGCTTCATTGACACAACATCATCACAAAACTCCTGTTTTCATTTTGGGTGTTTTTTAATGCTCTTTTGATGTCAGCAAACATGGCTTGAGAGTAGACATTGCCCAAGAGAGGTTTGATCTTCCTGGAATTTATGCAATATGTTATTGGAAAGGGCTGGATACTAATGTGATGAGTGGGCTATAAGAATCTGTACAGACTAGAAATAGAACTAGCAAATGCGTTAAGTCTCAGACTCTTGGGAAAGGAGCAAGGGTAAAATGATTTATTTCTTTTAACTATTAAGAAATTGCTTGAAATCTTTTTTTCTTTCTGCCTTGTGCTTGTGCTGTCAAGAAGACTTGTGCTGTTATGCAATTAACTGGATCTGAGGATTCTTGGTTTCATGGGAAACACACAACTATGAGTAAGATCACACATTTGGTCACGGGTTAAACCAAACAGCAATTTTGCCAACTGCTCTTAGGAAACTGTCAGCAGAAGCTTTAAGAAGGACTATGAGGGGAAGGGAAATAGCCTCTGCATTGTATCTTCAATACCTCCAACCAACAGGAATCTGGAAATGTGTCTCTGCCCTTAAAAGCCACTCCCATGAATTTGCCCAATTCATGAACTTTAGAATAGATTTATATACATCATGCAGTGGCTTTTTGACACTATGGGAAATGTTAAATATCAGTATCATACAAGAAAATACCTGTTAAATATCTGAGATAGCTCCTCTTATTCTAGCTCTGTATTGATATGCCTTCTTTGCATGAGACCCTGACATAAAGTGCCCAGTGGTAATTTTCTACTTTACAGCATTTGTTTCCACTTTAGATAAACAACCAATATAAAGGTGTTTGATTGTCCTTCTTTCACCAGGCTACACATGTAGAAGGAGAACAAGGAGATCATCAATATTTAGTTAAAGAGGCGCAAGGTAGAAGGGAATAAAATTATAATAGAGCTTGGAAGAGTCCTTACTTTTCAGCCAGGATCTCCAGGGGAAGGAAATAATCCTTCTACAGATTTAGTTCACCTTCGTGTAGCAGGCAGCAATGGATTGTGAGCTGTGAATAGATTATTTCCTTCCTCTCCCTAAACTTCAGTCACCGTCTTTCACCTCTTCCACATCACATTCATGAAGAGCCAAGGTCCAAGTATTTAGCATTCACAAGGAGGAAGGATAAAGCAGCAAAAGATATTTATCCCTCCACTTTCAAACTGCAGAGGACTGGTTGGACCACAAGCCAGAGGCACATCTGCCAGAGTTATCTTTAGGCTAATGCTCTAAAGAGCCAAGGGAGATTACACTTGGTGGCACATACACCTGCCCCCTTCCTTCCTCCTAGCCACTGAGCAGTTCCCCACCCATCTCAGGTGGAATCTTACTACCCATCAGTTGCTTTGTCTCTCCACTGCTATAGCCCCCTTCCTCAGCCAAAAGACTCCTTAACCCCAGCCATCCCTGCTCTCTGCCCTGGCTATCACCATGTTTTGGCTACAAGGGAAATCACTCCTCTGAAAAAACAGGCATGAGAGATGGGGGAGAGCACTTACAATGCTACGAAGTGTTTGGATACAACACAGATCAAAATGTACTTTTTCCATGGTGATCTGGAGTCAGAGCTTGCTTTTGCCTGAACTAATATTGAATGAGATGAATTAGGCTCATATTAGCAGAGCTGCTCCAGACTGACACTGGTAGGACCAGAAGCAAAATTCAGGGTCATAATGTTTACTTTTCGGGCTGAAATGATTAATTATTCAGAAACAAGTCTATCATAGGCAGAGCATTTCCTTCAATTAATTCAAATTAACATTTTGTTTAGAGCACAGAGTAAGCCTTTTCCTTTTCGTAGTTCAAAGTGAACCCTGGGGGCTCTAAATATGCCTCCTGGTGACTTAATTAAAGATAAATATGAATTTAGAAAAAAAGAAAAAGTACAGAAAGAAGGAAAAGCTACAATTAAAACAGCAGTAGCCATGAGGAAAAGGAATCCACTATATAAGAAATTAATAGGAAGATAGAAGTAATTAACAGAAAGTGTATGAATTAAGACAAAAATTAAATGAAAGAAAACAGCTTCTGAATGCAAAGAGGTATAAAAGAGTAAACAATGCACAACGAATATATTGTTTTGAACACAAAGGTTACATGAGTAAAGTACAGGCCAGATTCACAAGGGATTGTGTTTGGTTTTGTAGGAACGGAGCTGCAGTTCCCCAAATGGTTGCTGCTCCCCATGATGTAGGACTTCAACATGTAAGTCCCACCATATTTTGGGGTAACAGGCTAACAAAAGCAAGGTAGGGTCTCAGCTGAAGAACATTTGGAAGCCAATGCCTGACCCTGTGTAAGAGCAAGTAGTAGCTAAGCTGATGCACAAACTAGGTGCATGAAAGCCCTGTTGCTTGGTGTCAACCATACCATCATAGCAGTAGAAGTGGAGCAGTGTAGATCACAGAAGATAGGAGATAAAATGGAGAAATGCTATCTCAGGGAAAGCTACAGTGTATGTCCTGATCCCAAAGTCTATCCCTCAGGCACTGCACATGGTATAGGTCAATGATCACCATAGGGCTTCACAACCTACTTGCTGAGTTCCATATGGCTGCAAACTAGCAGAGACCATGAGTGGCACCGGCCTCACACTAGGGTGCTGAGCCAAGGCCACTGTTGTGCTGCCCGCAGGGCTTGCCCACACCACAGCTGTTGCCTGTATCAGCAGAGGGATGTGGGCAAAGTCCCTCTGATTCTGCCTCTACTCCATGGAGAGCTCCAGGTGCTCCATCATGAAGTATTTACCTGCTACCATTGCTTCAGTATTGCAGTGATACTGCTGCTGAGCTGACCAGCTTCCAGTTCTTTCGGGAATGTAATTATAATTGCCTGTAATTTCAAATTACTACAGAAAATTGTGCTTTTGCTGACAATACAGGTAGGAAGTGTGTTCCTAGGTCACATTCTTTTAACTGCTTAGTGTAAAGATTTGGAAAAAAACCCAACTCCAAACCCAACAATACCCAGTTCAGATCTATTTAAAACCTGAAGTCCTGTTATTTCATATTGACCACTAAGTGTTCACGAAATTCTGCTCCACTTAACAGCTTCCCAAGGATACAACTCCCTCACATCCTCTCTTTCTTTAACCCAGTCTCTGGGCCCTAAAGAATCATTTTAGCTTTAGTTTAGAAGAATGATACCGGTCCAAAATGGACAAGTTTCACACCAGTGGTAGTAACAACTATAGATTCAGTCTGAGTTCAAGAGGTTATGAGGGAAATATGTTTTGTCTTCCTGCATAATATTTTATGATGGTTGAACTAAATAGTGAATTGCAATTTAAAACTGAAAATAGAAGAGAATGGATATACTGTCAATATTAAATTGCAGTGGTGAACCTGGCATGTCAGCCCCTGCCATTGAATTAATCTCTTTAATTACATTCACTAATTTTTAAGGATAGTGGTTTTCCATCCATTCTCATGTCTTCTGAAGACATTCACTATACCCAAAGCACAACGTTGAGCTCTGCTGGGAGTGTTCTTTTTTGAGATTAGCTGCCTTAAATACTAGGTGAGTAAAATAAAGTAGCTTTGATAAGAAAGCTGGTGTATTTTTGGCCCTGTTAACTATCCACTGACTATGCAGTCTGTGATAGGTTTCGGATTAGGTCATTTAGCAAGATTATTTTCTGATCATTTCCTATAGTAAGAAATGTTTCCTATAGAAATGCAATAAAACTTAATGCTAGGAAAAGCCCACCTAGCTGAACATTCCCTTCTCCAAAGCATTCTTCCACAAGGGCACTCATAGCTTCCATTAACACCAGGGGAAGCTAAACACATATGGATATAACTATATGGCCTGAAGAACTGTAACATGCAACTACACCCACACATGCACTTATACAAGAATATAAACTCTTCACATCTCCACCCAGGAAATGGAAATTTAGCAGCACAATGATATTAAAAATTACAACTGATGTTGTCAGGAACTCCAGACAATATTTAATTCTCCAGCTTTTGGAACAGAGAATTAGGAAACAGTTTTATAACTTGGGTGGGGAGAAACTGGAGGATTGAAATAAAGATTCTGGGTTGATGAAACAGCTCAGCATTTCTGAGTTCCTGTCTCGCTGGTTATGATGTGGTTCCTTTCACAAGTATCGCAGCTGAAGCTCAGGAAGGCAGCAATAAGTCTTGAAGCCGTGGGGCTGTTGCCAAGAAAAGTGAAGTGTTCTTAGCTAGGAAATGAGAGAATGTGGCTGTCTCTAGTGTTCATTTTCTTAGTCTCACTGCTGCTCCCCACTGCTGTGACTGAAGGAGTTATGGATATGTATGGCTGTGGCTGAGAAAGTCAAAGGTTGGGGCCCATTTTGAAGAGATGAGTTTGGGCATGAGAGTCTACCTCAAATGCAGGTCTCAGATTTAGCTCATAGAAAATTACTCCCTGAATAGCCTAAATTGAGCTTTCAACAAAGAAACTTTTTTTCTGGGGCGGGAGGGTCAATTTTTTTCAACACTGAAAGTGTTATTTTTTCATCCAATAAACAAACCCTTAAAACCTGAATATTTCAATAGAAAATTAACTGTAGCTCAAGAAAATAGCCGTTGCAGTGCTGAGCTCTCAGATCTTCAGTTGCAATACATTTCTCAGACATCCTTTGGAATTCTTTTAAAACACATGTTCCTTTTCCCTGAAAACAAGGCAGTGTCGCATGAAAGATTTTTTCTCTGAAACTTTGACCTATGGGAGGTAGGGAAGGGTTTTAGGTACCTGAAACAGAACTCTGACAGGAGCCGCCAAAATATTTTAGCTTTCCACCAGAAGGGTGGATGAACAGCTACAACACAGTACCACAGAACTGCTCAAGGGCTAACTAATGATAGAAAGATCAGAACCAGGCTGCTTACAATCATATTCAAACAAGAAGATACACCTCAAATACAGATGGGATGAAAAAATCTCTAGGCTGTATAAGTAGGAGCCACAAAGTCTGAAGCAGTTTTTGATATGCTTCACCTCCACAAAATTTTCTTGTCTTCAGAATTCTTAGATGCTGCAGCCTCATGGAAGTATCTGTTTTCAAACACAAATTTACATATCTACCCTGACAAAGGTAATGTTAGGGTTCAAAAAGAAATGGTTGAATTAATTGCTGGTCTGTTGCAGGCATGAAGAAGTAGATTTCTGGGTTTTGGTATTGATTGTTGTGCTGGTTTTGGTTGGGATAGAGTTAATTTTCTTGACAGCATCTAGTATGGGGATATGTTCTGAATTTGTGCTGGAAACAGTGTTGATAACAGAAGGATGTTCTAGTTCCTGCTGAGCAGTGCTTACACAGAGCCAAGGCCTTTTCTGCTCCTCACATCACCCCACCAGGTAGTAGGCTAGGGGTGCACAAGGAGTTGGGAGGGGACACAGCTGGGACAGCTGACCCCAACTGACCAAAGCTATGCTCCAGACCAAATGGTGTCATGCTCAGCATATAAATCTGGGGGAAGAAGAAGGAAGAGGTATGACTTTCAAAGTGATGCTGTTTGCTTCTCAAGTAACCATTACATGTGATGGAGCCCTGCTTTCCTGGAGAAGGCCGAACATCTCCCTGACAATGGGAAGAGGTGAATGAATTTCTTGTTCTGCTTTGTTTACCCGTACAGCTTTTGCTTTACCTGTTAAACAGTCTTTATCTCAACTCATGATTTTTCTCATTTTTACTCTTCCAATTATCTCCCCTACCCCACCAGGGAAGAGTGAGCAAGTGGCTGTGTGGGGCTTAGTTGCCAGTTGGGGTTAAACCACAGTGACTGTGTAGATCTTTATCAGGAAAATGATATTTATCTTGAAGAATCAAGGTATGACTAAATACCACTCTTGCCTTTCTTTGAGCTTCCCTTCCCTGAAAAAAAGCTATGGGACTAAAGATAAGAAAAAGTGCAAGACATCTTCATAATATGTCGATGATTAAAATAATTTATGGTGTACTTTAGATAGTAGAAATGAATGCTGCTAAAAATTGCATACACATGATGTGTGGGCATACTGTTAAGTTTTGTTCTTGTCTCTGATGGCAATGCAAAGTATTCAAACTGCTTGACTCTTCTCAAAATGATTCATTCTATTCAAACATCTCTGAAAGAAATTGTGTGGCAGTACATGCATAATAGGTATTTGTGCATTCAACAAAATCATACATATACATTACCTAAAATGCAGAAGTGCATCAGCCAAGCAAGACTAACAATGATTAATCATATTCTAATTTTCATCTATCTTTCAAGTTAATGTGGTGGTGACATTGCTATTATCTGAAATTGAGCTAAGTCCACAATGCTGCCTGCAGTGATTATTGATGGACCATGACTTGATAAATTTTTTAGCTGTTTAGAAGGCCTGGCACCACCTGAATTCTAATAGCACTCAACCTTTCTCAGATCTCCTTATCCTCATATGGGCAGGCAACAGCAGTTCACAGGACTGTTTTTATGAAATATGATTCATGAGACAGACACAGCTGAAGTGGCACAGGGTAGAAATCTACTTGGTAGAAATACCATCACTCTCCCCCATAGGTAATCTAATTGATATAACCTTGAAGAGAACTTATTATGTGCAAATCTTTGTCTCAGTGTTCTAAGAACTCTTTAATGCTTTCCACTGTCTTCCCAGCACCTAAACAGGAAGAGAGACCATGAAATATTCTGACATTTAACTGGCTGCTATGTTTGCATCCCAGCACAGTGAGACTGTTTCCTTGGTCTCAGTAGCTGCAACACTGTCGTACTTTTTTGCCTAGTTTGTGAGCTCTCTGTAGCTTTCTGCAGAAATGTATTTTATCAGCCCAAGACCATCAGATTCCCAGCACCAGCACTGACCTCCTGGACCACACTGAAGCTTAAGCAAATTCCTTGCTGGAGCTCTCCTTCCAGTCATCTCTGCAGAGAGGTATGAGGGTTAAAGCAAACAAGCCCTGTAGCTCTCTGGAAGTTTGGAAACATGTTTATGCCTAGTTTCAGCAGATACTGCGGAGTAGGTCTCCTTTCAGGCTCCCACAGCTGTTGAGCAACACATTTTGTGCTGACCACGTAACATGCCTCAGGCGCCTTCTTCCCCTGTGAGCTACCCTGCAAATTCCCTTGCAAATTTAAGAATTAACTTCTTTATTTCCTGTCTCTGCAAGCAATGTCAGAGGCCGCTTAAGCAACTTGCCAAGGGTCAGGGACCATAGCTTTATACAGTAAATACATCGGCAGCCTGCATACCTAGATAAAAAATAACGGGATCCTAACTATGTGCCTGAGTTGCATCAGCACATGGCAGAATTTCAGAGTGGAGAATTGCCCTGAGGCAATTCAGGTTACTTCTGTGACTCAAAGTATTGTGGGAAAGTATTATTTCATCCTTCCCATGCATTTTTATTTTTTTCTGAGGCCTTTCTAATGGACAGGATATCAGACAAGCCTGGCCTGATGCAACTGCTCTTCATCCACTACTGTCATGTGGGCTGGGAGCATACGGAGTCCCCTGGCTCTCCTATGGGAAATGACTAGATGATCATTGCAGGTCCCTTTCAACTGAAATAGTCTAGCCTAGTCTTGTCTAAAAAGTTGCCTGGGCTGCAAACTGATGCTTGTCCCTGTCTGCAATTCCCCTGGCTGATTTCCTTTCAGTCCCTCAACCCCCAGGCCTTGTCACCACAGAGCAAGACATTATAAACACCTCTTGTTTATCCTTGACAGAGAACCTCTTCTCCAAATTCACATGCTTTGAGGGCAAATGACCTCAGTTTCAGACATCAGGCTACCTCCATCAAAAATGAAAATCTAGTCGCAAAATGATCTTATGTATCATGCTGTCCCAAAGTCAGATGGCAGCTGCAAACAGTCATTCATGGCATATCATTTTCATAATATCAACCAGAACTCATAAGACACTTTCCAAATTGTCATAATTCCTTCTTTATTTTGCCAAGGGAGTTTAACAGTTACACCCCACTATAAAGCTTAGCTTGTAATACTATGAAGCATTTCATCTCCCCCGCTTTATAGGAACAAATTGAGAATGCCACATTTCCCAGCAATAGAAGCTTACTCCAGGCAGCAAAATGAACTATGTTTTTAGCAAAAATAGTAATTTCCCTTTAAACTTCATTAACTATCTGAATCCTAACCAAACCTCCACAAAGTTCAGTGGTTTGTGTAAAATGGGTCAGTGATTGTGATTTCAACTCTCTTTCTAGACAGCTGGAGAATATCTTTTTTCCTCATCCAAGAAAAAGACAAGAAACATATCAGAAACGTCATCTCTGTTCTCCCACTATTTGTTTCCTCAATCATTGACATTTGTGCTAATGCTAGATGACTTCTTCACTGAGGTTAAGCAACCCAGTGATTGGCTAATTTCATTATTTACAATGAAGATAAGATACAAGTTGCACTTCACTCAGATGACAGGATGAGGTTGGTACAAAGTATTTATTTAGCCTTCTAACATCTATAATGCTATGATGGCACAGGACCAGCATGGATAAGTCTATGTGATCTCAGTTCTTGGAACAAGAGTAAAAACATTCAGGGGATGGAAAAAAGTGTTGCCAGAATGCAATCCTCTCCAATAGAGATCTTGCCAGCATGTGGGTTTTAAAAGTGGCTCTGAAAACAAAATATGTTTCTGAAAATGACTGGAGGGAAGACGTAATATTGATTTTTCTATGACAGTTTGATCTACTGCTCTTTATAAGAAAGCATTTAGTTCCTAAGTTTTCATTTGTGATCAGCATTCTCATTTAGATCCCATCAAAACTAGCCTGTATCTATGCGAGCTACTGTGGTATAAAAACAGGGGTGGCAATCTTGATCCCCTTGTACCCGCTGTGTACAGTGAGCACAGTGCTCAGTGAAGGATACTGTCCAGATTTCATAGTTCATAGAGGAAGAAAAGGACATGAAGAGCCTGCACTACAGTTCCTCTGCAAATATATAAAAAATAGAGCAAGCTCAAAGCAAATCTCTAAATATATTTCAGAAGTATTTTTTTCTGATCACTGCCTTTTTAGGATATTTTTTTCTTGCAGAATTTGTCATTCCAGTAACATTTATAAAGAGTATTTTTGCATTTTTTCACAATTTAGGGTTAATATATATCATAAGATATGAGGGCTTTTTGTTGATTTATAGAAACTCTGACTTTCACATCTGCTAAAGAACCTCAGCTTCCTTATAGCCACTAAAGAGGATTGTATTTTGCTTATGTCACAAATTGCATACTTTCAACCACTGCTGAAATTAGGAGAATGTCTAATTGAGGTAAAGGTATCCTCCTAAGGTAACTTTTCTCTACTGAGTAGCACAAAACTGAATTTTAATGCTGAATATAATGTAAAATGAAAAAAGATTTATTCTAATGAACTTTTTCCCAAAATGAAAATATATGCATCCACGAGTGACACATTTCTCCCAGTCTAGATGGTTTCCAAAAATAAACAAACTGTTTCACACAGAATCTGCTCTGAATTTCAAAGACAGTTATGAAGAAGAGAACAGAGGACTAGATAATATATGCTTTTGGATAGGGCTGGTCAAACACTCTCAAAGAAAAAGAAATCTATGCCATAAAGGATTTCTTATACATTAAAAAGGTATCAGTTTCTGACCATTTTTAACTTTTTTTTTGTGTCACAGACAATTAATATGCTGATTTTGCTGGATGGGTGATTTTTTTCCTAAACATGTTTTAATAATGCCACTCAGCATTCTGATAGGCAAATAAAGCTCTAGAAACAAAATGACAGAGATAAAGCAACATATACAGCATCACTTTCTCATCTCCATAAAGACAGTTTTGTATTTGAGCAAACATTTCTCCAAAGCTAAATCACTTAGCCCACCAGATTTCAAATTTCCCCCGTCTCCAGAACAGCTAATAATGTCGCTAATTCAAAACAATTTTCACTAACTACCTTAACACTTCAATTTGGCTTCAGAATAAGCTGAGATAGTTATGTCTAAGCTTCCAAATTTGCTATTTATTACTATAAAACAATACTTGCACAGCATGAGGCAATTGCCTTAAATTGAACTGGATATGATTATCATATGTGGCTACTAGAAACTGCAAGTGATGATGTTAATATGAACCAAGACAATAAACTCTATGTTTGACAGTCACTGTGCTATTTCAAAATATTTTGTTTTCTGCAAGATAGCAATGCCACAAGAGGACACAAGGTCTTTCCACTGTGGTAACATTAGTGTGATGTGGGAGTTCAGATTCCAGACTTCTCACCACCACCTTCCTAGAGTTATTTATGATCACAGGAAAATGCAGGACCTCTGGAGGTCATCTAGTCCAATTTCTTCCCCAGGTAGCATCAGTTATGAAGTAAATCTGACCACGTCTCTCAGGGGTTTATCATTTTTTTGTCCTACATTGATTAAGCGCAGTGTATATAAACTTAAAGGAGAAATTAACCTAACCGAAAAATCAGTTTCTAGTAAACTAAAAAAACAAACCCAAATACAGCAAATTCTGCCAAAATTTTTAAAAGCATCTATTCTTATTAGAAAGGAGCGATTTTTCATGGCTGCTGCCTGTGAAATACTTTTGTGCTGATGCTGATTGCTATTACCTCACTGGCAGCAATGGCAGGTCCTTTGCTGTCTAAGACCTGAGGTGAAAATTTCAGCTATTTTTCCTAGGCTGTCCTAGATAAGATGCAGCTTACTAATGTGTTTCTTGGGAAAACAACTTGAATGAAGCTTATGAAAAGAGAATGAAAGGAGAAAATTACATCAGAAGTCCAGCACTTTGAAAACTTCTAACAGCATGAATTCAGTTTATGGCAGTCCTGATACTATTCAAATCCATGCAGATTAGGGATGGACCTGGTTCAACACACAGAATCCACACCATATTCATTTTGTGGTTCTGAAATATGGTTCATGGGGTTCTGAAATATGGACCTGTGGGGCTAGGGGGGTTTCTAGGAGAGAATTCCTTTTCTACCTTGGCCAGAACTGACCAGAATTGGCCAATCTTTCAAAGTCAGCAACAGAAAGGTCTAATTTCTAGCACTGCGAACTGAGAATTTATCAGGCTCAGTTATGGGATATCAGCAACCTAATTCAAACCCTGAATTTCTACTTCTGTCTTTCATTTGCCCTCAGCTTTAAAGCCAAATGCCTATCCAGCTCTAATCCAACTGAAAATTATAGCACCCTTCTAAACTTTTCAGTATTTTATCCACCCCGGAAACGCACTCTACAAAGCTGTAGCTTCCTAAATTTGCAGTAATGACATTGCTTAAAATGTGTGTTAGCTGTCTGTATTCAATCTTTCAGGGCAAGTAGACTACAAAGTTCACCCTGGGGTTTACAAACACAGCTTTCTTTCGTCTGCCAGTAATGCAGTCCTGCAACTTTGCTCAGCTCATGCAAGGATGCAGCATGTGCCAGCTAACAGTTTCCCCTTTCTTCCATTTCACTACATGTGGTAAATATGTAAGTCTCCTTACTGCGAGTGGTGTGTTCTGTATCATAATGGAACATAAAAGTGAGTCAAGTCTTACTTCAGCCTGAAGCATCTTTCAGACACAAAAATGCATCTAAAAGTCAGGCTTTCAGAGCCTGATAAAAAGCATCTTGTGGTTATCACAGTTTTCTTTCAGTACCTACAGATACACAGCTGGTCCTGATTGTCCACACACCAGGTTTTAAAATGCAACCTTGTGTGCAAATGCTTGTCTTGGGGATCCTGTGTTCATCATCAGACCTGTATTCTGCTGTTGTGCCTGAACACTCTGACCAGTGAGAACCACCCACATCACCACTGAGACAAAAGATAAAATCTCCTGCTGCCCCCCTTTCCCTTTGTCCCCCCAAGGCAGGGGCATCCCGGCGCTGAAAGCTCTGCAAAAGCTCTTGGCAGAAACAGTAACATTATCAGAGAACAGCCATTGGGCCATCCAGCTATGCACATTCTGAAGCATCAAGCACTCCTCTGGTGAGAAGTGGGAAGAATGGTGCCACACTTTTCTCCTCAGCACATCCATATAATAGAGGAAGAGGTTTTCCTGTTAGCTCTCATTTCACTTACTTGAGAGGCTGCAGCTGTGGTAATGAGTTGATTCCAAGGTGGAAGAGGTACCTAAGAGCTTTTGAAAATCTTAGCAAGTGCTTATCTGCACACCCTTAAATATGTGGCCCAAGGTCAGGGGGCCACCAAGCCAGGAAACTTCCTCTGGAGGTCACCTCTGAACCGCACTCATCAGGCGCCTTTTCAGGGGAGGTATGCGAATGACCGCCATGCACTGTTAGGGTGAAACCATGGGGGTCCTGGAAAAAGCTCTGTCCTACAGCAACCACCAGCTCCTCATTTCATTTTGTGCTAGAAAACACATATTCTTCTAGCTGGGGAAAACAGAAAGTAGTGTGGTAGTAGAAATGAGAAATAAATTGTGTGCATTTGTCAAAAAGGGGAGCTTTCTGTTTCCTTGGAAACTGAACGTTTTATTGGTTTACGGTATTGTACTCAGCAGCGAGTGGCTGAGACCTGTGTATGTACGCACATGGCCACAAAGGCCAGGCTGTCTTGGCTGAAGGTTTCAGTTTCTACCACATGTTTGGTAAAACACAGCTAAAAGGATTTCTCTGACTGGGCAATTCAGAGACCATAATGGTGGGAAATACTTTTTCAGCAAAAATAAGAGCAGCTACAGGAAGAGAAAATGATTTGAAATCTTCTCCGCTTAGTCACCTGTGAACATTGTCTTTCTTTTATTGCAGAATGCGACTATGGCCAGAACCCAGTTTTGGTAGTTTTTGATCCTCCTCTAAGTGGTCAAAACACCAGCCAAACCTTCTCCTTTCACCTCTGGACAGAAACAAAGCCTAAGATGCAGTAATTACAGCATAACCATACTGCACATAAGTAAGACGAAAAGTTAATCTCATTAAAGCAATATTTAAGAAACTAGCAAATTGTAAAATCCTCAAAGTCAGGGACAGAACCACAAAGGTTCACAGAAATAACATCCTGCCACCCTTTGGCTCCTTAGGGCTTTCAAACTTGTAGCACTTTCCTTATAAATCCCCTCCACTTCCAGTTATCAAACAAGACAAATCTAGCCTATGGATTAAGCATTTGCTCAGAACTACTTCTCCCTCTAAGGCCATAACACCTCAAAGCTGTCAGCAACACTTGTCACCAAATATTCACTACACTCAGAGATAGAAATACATTCAGCTTTAACAAGGGCCAGCAGCAGTTTGGGAACATTTCTCTTGGTGCAAGAACACTTTTCCCCAGCAGCTGTGCAGCCCAAGGTGTCAAATAGTTTTCCCAGGCACCGTGTTGAAGCCTGAAAAATACAATTTTGATTTCTATTTCTTTTGGTGCATCGCTCCAACCTGCAGTGTTTCAGCTCGGTCTGTGGGAAGACCGTGAGCAGGAGGTTTCAGTAAGATTAAGATTTAACGCCTTAGGTGCAAAGCATATAGTTAAAGGATGCAACAAGGGAATCATATACTCAGTATGGAGGAAAAAAGCCAAACCAAAAGGAATTTATATTCTCCTTTTCACCAAGATATGCATGTCCCAATCTTTAGCATGTTATTTCTGGCCAATAGGTTTGTCACTGCTCCCCCAGGGGCAGAAGGGATGTCTGTTCACAATAGCCACAATACCCTGGGTGTAAAGATTTTAGGGGAAAAATAAAGAAAATTCTTTCAGACCCAATCCAAACATAACTGACACCTTTTACACTACACGTAGGAGAGAGTAGGATGCCAGCTTCCAGCTGCAAAACTGGAGAACAGATGTTTCAGCTGTAGCATGGACACAGGTGTGAGGACTTTAAACTGGAAAACAATAAAGGGAACATTCATCCAAGTAAATTGGGAGCAAGGGGGGAAGGGTTGGTAGGCAGCAGATTTCTGACATCCTGGAAAATTCTTGCAAACACTGTGTCTATTGGGGCTTGAAAATTAGTTATTACATTTTCACAATGAACTTACCACCATTTTGAGGGAGCTCTATTATTGTCAGCTTATGGCAGCTAACTTAAAGAAGCTAGCCTAACATGATTTATGGAGAGCTGGGGCCAGTGGCAGTGCTCTGGAATTACCACACAGCTCTGCCTGTCCAGCCAGACCAGCCAATGCTTCATGTAGTCACAGTTCCCCTCCTTTTGGACAGTTGTCACCTGAGTGGCCTGTCAGGAGCTACGTGAGAGGGAGGACTTGGTGACAGCTCTAACACCTGAGAATGAGAAATCTATGAAGCTTTTCACACGCTCTCCCACCAAAACGCAGCCAGACCTCAGTGAGGAGGAGCTGTGACTTTATTTTATCAATGGCTTTCAGCTGGGTTTCATTTCTAAGGCTGGCCTCTCAAGGGGGCTAACCAGAAACATGTTTGGAAACCAAAATGAAGAGTCTTGAGTAGGTCACTGTAATGGCAGAAAAGGTGATTGTCACCAAGCCCCAGAGGTGAGCGGTGTTTGGAGGTGCTCGTCACACAAGAGGAGCAGTAATGCCACTAATAGTACCCACCCAAAACCATGAACACTGCTTTTCTAGTCCTTTTCTCACCACCAAATGTTGCCAGAGCAAAACACGTTCTACCATGCTCCACTACAGCAGAGGAAGAGACTTCCCTGGGCATCTGATATTGCACAGAACTGGAAAAAGCATTAAAAAAATGCAATAACTCCTACAAAGAGTTTTTGACCAGAAAAAAAAAAAAAAAAAAATAAAGAAAGCCAACAACACAAAACCCCAAACAAATAAATCTGTCAGCATCTAAAGAAAAGATGGGTTTGCTTTTTTCCTCCAGGAGGGCATTCAAAAGACTCACTGGGCCTAGTAACAAAATTACCCTTTCCTCTAAATGCAGGATTGAATTCCACATTATAAATCTTCACATTTTTCCTCTTTGTGGCTAACTCTGTATGGCATTAAGTTGGTTGACAGGCCTGACAGCAATCCTCGCATTGCAGGTAGCACAGAAACGTCAATTTTAATTCAGCATTTTATATGCAACAAAAATTCAAAGCTCCTGTATGGGAGGAACTTCTAGAAGCCTTTCCTGAGGAAAGAATCAGCAAAACTTGTATGTGAAGGGATAGTGCCAAGGTGTGTGATATTGCCCTGGAAATCAGTCTCTGATGTGTATGTTTATTATGTGTGTATAAATATTACATATGTTTATAGATGCACACACACACGTTTATTTCCAACATTTAGGTCATTAAGTTACAGACATTTAAACTTCCAAAGCTGATTTAATCCTCTTTATGCTATTCTTGTCAAGCCTCACAATGTCTTTTAGAAGTTGTCAGTGCCGGCTGAACTATGTTGTTGAACTAGTTTCCAAGATGAATTCAAATATTCATGCAGGAGAGGAAAACCAAGATTCAAAGACAGCTTCTAAATTGCAAGATGATAGAGGACATCCACCAAAATTGTGAGGTGGATTGGGTCAGGTTTCCACTATGTAAGCATTCCATTTTCTAAAGTGCTGCAGTTCAGAAGTCTCTGTAGTAGGTGGGTTTAGGCCAACTCAAGAGTTGTACTACAGAGTGCTATAGAAAATCTGTCTCAGCACTCGATCTCAGGAATCCAAACCTGGGTGAACCTCATCACAGTAGCTAGTGCTACCGTGAAATGAATAACAGAGGCCTTTTTCATTACTTCTTTGATGCACAGAACAGGACTTTTACTGTCAGTTTAAGTGGTTTATTCATGTGCATAAGACATTTTTTCAACCAATGCCATAAAAACCAGTAGCAATGAAGAGTGGTGCCTGTTGTGTGAGATGATGTGGTCTGAGACCTGCCTGCCACCACATGCTTACCAGAACTCTGGGCTGTCTGGAGCACCTCATTAAATTGTACATTTTCTATTCCTGGCATTTGATTTTCTTTTATCAGCTTTTCTAGAACATCAAATGGGTTTTCTTCCTCTTTATACTGTTTCTTACTACCTGACGTCTCCTTCTCTCCTGCCTCAAGGTCCTTCCATGAGTGCTGATGGCAGTTCCCATCCAATAGAGATTATTGTCTTCAGCCTCTCAGTCTTCATGGCTGCAGCAGCCTGGATGAGCGGGTGCTGTAGGCAGTACAGCCACAGTATGGAGTGCAAGACAACAAGATGCACATATTTTCCCTCTTTTGCTGGGCAAAAACAGCATCTGCAGTCCTGCTTTAACTTCACTTGACTGAGTATCACAACCCCATCCTTGGAAGTGTTCAAGGTCAGGTTGGACAGGGCTTTGAGCAACCAGGTCTGGTGGAAGGTGTCCTACATGGCAGGGGGGTTGGAACTAGATGATCTTTGAGGTCTCTTCCAACCCAAAATGCTCTATGATTCTATGTGAAGGCTTTTGTCAGTCTTGCAGATCTCTTTTGTATTTCCTTCCAGCTATGAATCCAAGATGTCATAGTTTGAAGTATCTTTCTTTTCACAATGTATTCACACAAGCTCTTTTCTTTTTCCTGACAGTTACTCAGCTCTAGGGAAAGAAAATACTGCAAGTAGACTTTAAAAATTAATTTTCAAAGGTCCATAAAACCATGATGTGCAGCAAATTTTTGGCATTTTTTGTTGTTGTTTGTATGTTTTATTGTCTTTACAGGGTGAAAGACTTGGTTTGCAAGAGAGATACATGTCTGCAAACTTAGCATGCTCAGGTGAGACATTCCCAAATATGAGTCTGGGGGCTACTCCAGAAAGTCCCTTTCTGAATAGACTGCTCAGCTTGGAGAACTTCATAGCATGCCAGTCATATTAAGCAACGAGCGCATGTATGCCTTGCCAATGCACCTCTGTTTTACAGTCCAGACAGTAAGGCTGACAGAATTTATTGAGTCTTTGTGTAAGTGTATTGGCCTCCTGTTTTAGCTTTTCTGTTTGGTTGCTTCTGAATGGGTACAACAAGTCAGATGGACTAAGAAGTGGAAAAAAAATACTTCACACACCCTCCTGCAATTTAAGTGGAAGCAGCATCTGATAATAAAGATTGCAGCTTAATGAGTTGCGTCTAACACGTACTTACATCTGTGAGTGCCTCAGCTTCAGGCTAGAGTACCAAACTAGTAACTCAAAA
This sequence comes from Psilopsiagon aurifrons, assembly GCA_025447955.1. Classification (NCBI taxonomy): domain Eukaryota; kingdom Metazoa; phylum Chordata; class Aves; order Psittaciformes; family Psittacidae; genus Psilopsiagon; species Psilopsiagon aurifrons. Next base: position 24,793 of record JAOEHY010041538.1, read on the forward strand.
TCATGCAAACAAGCAGACTATATGTATAGACAGAGTTTATAATCCCATTGTGCAAAGTGATTACTGCATTACACAGATGACCAGATGCATTCATGAGTGAGCATCCCAATCCAGACAATTCAGTGTAATCTGACAGGCTGGATCCTGGCCCCACACTGGTTTGCATAGATTTTTTTTCAGTGCACGTCCTGATTCACATCAGCAACAGCAGAATGAAACTCTAGATCCGCTATTTCTTTTCTAATGCTGTTAAAAGATTTGTGTAAAGTGCTTGTAGAGCAAGCAGGCAAGGAATGCTTTGGGAACCATTAAAAGCTTGCACCTCATGTCTGGTTCTCTAGGGTGACTGAGTACGGACCACCAAATTTACCTTGGTTTGTAACTGGCTGTGAAACAGGATGAGTGCATAGGTCACAGGAACAAAGAACCAGCTTCCACCCTTGGGCTCATTGTATTTGAAAGTGCAGCAAGTCCTAGAAGGCCTGCTTGTCAAAAGCCACACCAGGATGTCTGTTTGCCAGCTGGTGCATTTCAAAACCGAGACACTCCATCACTGAACGAGGGAACTCTGAAGCAGCCTGAACTCTTCCAAATACATTACTGGGTGCCTGTGGAGATATGTTCATTCCCTGCTGGTATAAGCTGGTCTAACCCTAGCAAAGAAGCAAATATGAAAAGAGGAAAACATTTTCCTCTCTGAAATCTCAGCCTAAACACCAAAGAAAAATGCTGTTGGAGGCAAAGCTCTGAGGAAAATAGGCTTTACCTGGACTTCAACAAAAATTCTTCTTGCCTGAAACAAAATGAACATCAGAAAACTAGCAGCAATCACCTCTTTAAAGATTTTACCCTACTTACAGACCAGGAAAGTCTGCTGGTAAAACTTATGTGCTAGCTTGACTTCTGCCATCCTTTAGATAATATTGTGCCTGAGATGACTGTTAACAAAGCAGCAGTGGAGAGGTTCAGGTAGATGCATGGAGCAGATTTTCATAAACAGGAAAATAAAAAGTGCAAGTGGTGTGACATTACATTTAGTATTTATGCTTTATATGCTTTATTTTGACATTGCTGTATGTTTTACAAAACACAACGTTGATTCCACTATTTCACCACGCAGGACCATCCGGTTGCAGCATCACAGGACTGCCTGCGCAGTAAATCATCTCGGGTAGATTCTTCCTGAGTCTCTGAGGCAAATAGGTAATGACGATTAGAAGTTGCTCGGCGCAGACGCTGAGGTACAAAGGCTGAGGAGCGGAGGGGTGTTGCATACCTGAGCCCGGCCATGAGCATCCCTCGAGCTCCTCCACGCGGGTGCTGCCGCGCTGCAGCCCTCCAGCCTCGGGCCGGTTCTCCCTCCGCTCGCCCGGGGGTGCTCGGGGTGCTGCGGGTGCTCCAGCCCCTCCAGCCCGCGGCGAATATACTCACCCGGGGGGGCAGCCTCCTAATTATCAGCCCCACCCCTGCTTGGATGGGTGGGGGAGTCTCCTGTGTTGAACTCCTACCTTTTGCCCATGTTTTCTGCTTAGAGATTTAGTAAGGGCTGGAGTCAAGGAGCTGCTGAGATCAAATCTGTGTTTGTCACAGATTTGCACCACCGCTGAACTGACAAGGACTCAAGAGTCAACTTGATACTTTACAGCTGTGAAACAGCTGTACAGGCATAAACAAGGAGGGGAACAGAAGGTGGGTAGGTTGTAGGTATGGCTGATCTCCCCCGGGGGGCTGTGCTAGGGGGCTGCAGCATCAGGGTGTCCTTCATGGGTTGTGGTGCACTGACCTGATACCCCAGGAGCCACAGGCGTTTATAGACAGCACCCTCTCCACACAAGCACCCTCTGCTTTGTCACTCATGGCCTTAGCAAAATAGTTTTCTTTCTGTGCTGTTCAGGCCAAAAGGGGCTCATCCTCCCTGTTGCCAAGAAGCCTTTAAAGGACTCACGGTGATTAACGTTATTCACACAGATACTTAAATGCCTTGATCAATAAGTCTCTGAGTGGGTCCTGAGCCGATTTGCCTGCAGAGGTGGCAAGCACCACAGAAAAGAGCTGTAGACCTCTCTTTGCAAACTGCTCTTACACTCATATCCCTCTAGCATAAATAAGATAAAATTAGGCTAAAAACAGTACATCTGCAAGGACAGCAAGTTTTATCTGAGATTTTTAGGTCAGGCAAGGCCGGTTCAGTGGTGACTGGAAAAGAAATGAAAGATTTCAAAAAGCATAGACACAGGCATTTAAAATTTAAATTTGCTTTTAACTCTTTTGGACAAAGTTCTTGGGAGATTTGGATGAGGATGTGAGATTCGAGCGTTGGAAATATGGGATACGCTGATTTCTTCATAGGTGAAAGGTTCAAAGACTTCAGAGAGGCTTACTGGCAACTCTGGCAACTCTCCCAATGCTGCACATATATGCAGAATAAATAGGTGATCTACACAACTGGAATGAACCCCCTCCATGTACACTGCTGAAAGTACAGTCTCTGGTAGTGCATTTGAAAGGGGACTGATCTTTTTAATTTGTAACTATTACTGAAACACAATATTCTTCCGCCCGCCCTGTACTTCTTGACTTGTTTATACCTGGGCTATCTCAGCTACCAGAACACTGACACTATGTAAATATCAAATAAGTAACCAGCCTATCTAAACGTGCTGGATTCCCAAAGCCTCATGCTTTGACAGGTCTTTACACTTCTGGCTAATTAATCACTTGAATTCAATCGCAATACTCAGAGTCCATGACGCCAGGCTTAAGTATAAGTCTTTATTAGAGCAGGACCTTGGATGGCCAGACACATTATATAAATGTACTAAATAACCCTTTAGCCCACTAAGAAAGAAGTTTAACACTGCTGTTTCACTGAACATGTTCTGAGCGCTTTGCAATAGAAAGATGACAGTAGCATACTGGTGAAAAAGACAAAGGCATTGACCTGAAGTGTCTGCGAGAATCTGCAGATAAGTCCATGACCTACAGCTTCTGAAGATCAGTATTGCAAACACAGGGCAAAATGAGCTGAACTCTGGCATCAGCAAAAGAGAGATTAAGTGTTTGAAAAGACAGAAAGCCTGTGCTGGCAGTACAAAGGGAATAAGCTGGACAATAATCAAAATTCAGCTTGGTCAAATACAGAAAAGCATTACTGCAGTCTGGTACCACCTGCAAGAGAAATTTTCAAACTTCCTTTTTAATAACCAGAGGGATTTAGGAGTCAAATTATCAGAATTTGTTTAGATGAGGCCAACAGAGAAATATTCACATTCATGTTGTTTGCAGCTTCATAGCTAAGTGAATAGTTAATGAACTACTGAACTTCATCTGCAAATTCAAGCTGCTGTGCACCACCATGATGACTAGGTAATATTTTCTAAATTGCTTGAGCTACATGAATGACTCCAAAACAAGCTTCTGTTAAAGAGCATCACCTGGAATCATTTTCCTTGCATGGACCTTAAATAAGTGCTAGACATATCACATCAATTCACTTAGTGATGCTCACTTAGTCATAGAATCACACAATCATAGGACATCAGGTTGGAAGGGACCTCAAGGATCATCTGGTCCAGCCTTTGGTGGCAAAAGCACAGTCTAGACAAGATAAACTAGCATTCTGTCCAGCTGAATCTTGAAAGTGTCCAACAGTGGGGTGTCCACCACTTCCCTGAAGAGGTTATTTCCAATAGCTGATTGTTCTCATGATGAAACCTTTCCCTCTTGTGTCCAGTCGGAATCTCCTCAGGAGTAACTCGTGCCCATTGCCTCATCTTTTCCATGTGATGCCTTGTGACTCCCTATAAAAAGCGAGTCTCCATCTTTTTTGTAGCCACTTTTTAAATACAAGAACATGGTGGTAAGGTCTCTCCTTAGCCTTCTTTAGTATCTCATTCCTCTTGCATGAGCAATGTCCTTGGCCCAAACTGCATGCGTGCACTCTGTGAGACCAGACTTATGTAACTGCAGACAAAAACTCTTCTTCATCAAAGTTGCCCCAGACTAAAATAAAGTTGTGCACCATCAGCACGAAGTGATAAGCACTAACAAGTGAAAAGAGACAGCTCAGAGGAGGAATAGTATTTTAAAAGGGAAGAAGACAAGAGTCATCAAATAGATGATCATGAAAAAACAGATTGAATCAGCAAGGCAAAGGACGTCTCCACAGCTACAGACCGCAGGGCATTTATTTAGATGAGAGCAGAAATCACCCAAGGCAGCCCCTGACAGCCTTAAGCCAAGATGCTTGCGGTCTATTTCACAATGCAACACAGTTATGCTAATGAAATCAGCCAAATAGACATAAATATTTCTGATCTGTTAAGGGAATTTACAGTTCTAAAGATCTTTCTCTCCCTCAAATAGACACCCCTCACGCTCTCCCTCACACTGGCTGGTTTCTTTCTCTGGTTAGAATAAGTAGGAAAACAGTGTTTGTAGGTATGATTTTAAGGGTTATGGTAGCCTCATTATTGTAACTGCCAAAATGTAATCTCAGATATGTGATTAACAATAGCTGTTCAAACAGTACATGCTAGTATAATAACGTAATCCATAACAGCAAGAAGAAAAGAAATTTCCACCAGGAACAGTGAGAACTAAACTCTCTGGATGGGTCACTAAAGCTACAGCCAGCTGAAAGTTTCAGCTAAGCGTGAATGTAGATAGAAATAAATAAAATAGAAATAAATTGGAGATATATGCATGCACCATGCTTAACAGATGAAGTAAGCCTTGCTTTGTATTGTGTCAGAAAGGTCAGGGTCATGTCAGTCATGTACTCTCTGATTTCACACAGCAAAAACTAGTAATTTTCACTGAAATACACGCTACCTGCCTTCTGCAATGTTGCCCATAATGGGAACAGTCTTACTAACTAATAATAATAAACAGGCTTTTAATACTATTTATACTATAACTCTATCTACAGCTATTTATAATTTGCTAGGACCAGGTATAGACCACTGCTTTCCACTTCTAGCCCCAGAATGTGACTATGCTGAGTGCTATGAAGTGAGCCATTAGTCAGCCCTTTTGCAGCTGGAGAACAGATAATCAGAGACTGAGCATTTGGTGAGGATTTCCTGAAAGCATAACAGTGATGGATAAATATTACTTATTGGCTGTCTCATTCCTTGGCACTCTTCTTTTCAAGTCTAGAGCTGGTCAAAGAAATGTGCTAGCCTAATCCTGTTGGCAGGTGGATGTGGGAGGGAAGATGGAGACCAGAACTGAATAAAGGAAAAATACAGCAGAATATCTTCTTTCCTTTTTAATTTTCACATAGCAAAAGAAGAACAACAAAACCCAACCCCAGATAAAATTTTTCAGGTCAGCCTTCAAGTTTTTCTCAGACAAAAGAAAAATCAATGTTTCAGTTGTGCTACTTCTGTTACTGTTTCTTTTAGACATAGATCAATTTTAAATGAAAACAGCGCTCCCTGAAATGAAAATGAAGAATGTTTTATCTAGAAAATGCCAAACTAAATAGGCTGACATTATTCATTATTAAAATACCTAAATGAATAGTTCTGGGTTTTTGATGCCTTCCCCCATTCTTTTATTTTCCAACTAAAATACTTAAAATTTCAGAGATGACTGGTGCCTTCAATATCTGTGCTACTTTTCTTCGGGATAAAAAGGGTACATGTCAGAACCTGAGACCTAAAGAGCCTCACAGCTAGCTGCTGAAGCCACCCCCAGCTCATGGGGAGCTGCCCACAAGCAGACATCTGTGCACAACAAGCCACTGTGACCCTCAGGTCTGGTGAGGAAAAAGGCAATGAGAAGAGAAAACACAACATGGCTGCTTTTGAATATTTCTTTATCTCTGCAAAGCTACCTGCGATTGGAAGGAACACAAATATCCCTGCCTTAAGTCTAACTCCAGAGTTGCCAAAATAACTGTGCTTTGGCTGGCTAATGAGCTGTTGTTAGGGTCAGGATTAACAGCTCATCAGTTTTTTATTTCGTTGTGTCTCTCCTCCCCATTCATAACCCTTAATTTCAGCTTCCAAAAGACCCATAGGAAGATTTTTTCTCAGTGTCAGACTGACAGTGCCCCTTATCCTTGCATGCTGAGGAACCCATAGCATCTTGTGCAGATCAAGTTTCCTGATGACACCGAGCTGGGTGGTTCGGTTGATACGCTGGAGGGAAGGAATGCCATCCAGAGGGACCTTGACACACTTGTGAGGTGGGCT
>JAOEHY010041540.1:0-14579 GCA_025447955.1 Psilopsiagon aurifrons
CTGTGAGGGTGGTGAGGCACTGGAATGGGTTGCCCAGGGAAGTTGTGAATACTCCATCCCTGGCGGTGTTCAAGGCCGGGCTGGACAGAGCCTTGGGTGGCACGGTTTAGTGGGAGGTGTCTCTGCCCATGGCAGGGGGGCTGGAACTGGATGATCTTAAGGCCCTTTCCAACCCTAACTATTCTATGATTCTATTAAATATTTTTCCACACACTGCATAAACTGTGCAACTCCTCATGAGATGCTGTGGTGATAAAAAGATAATAAAAACACAAATCACTTGTTCAAAAGCAAATAGGGCAAATTAATGAATGTGTAATACCTGAGGCTCTACAAGTCCCTGAAACCACTTCAGTCGTGGGAAAGCATCACATATGCTTACCGCGCTGTGCCACCTATTGTAAGCACCTGTTGCTGGTGACTGTCAAGGGCAGGACACTAAATGAGGTGGCCATGTGGCTGGAGTGTTATGACAACTCTCATACTGTTATTATTGGGATCACAGCCCGAACTTTTGCCACCTCTAGCTGTCTATTGATTTGTGACCTCGTCTGAACAGTATTATGGTAAAAAGAGAGAATACAATTCACTCTTAAGAGAATGCTGAATTAGATTTCATGTGTGTCATTATTCCTCATTATTCCTTTCTGCTGCCTGCCTAAACAAAAGAGCTGTTTTCACTTTTGCGGTGATACAGTTTAAAAATGGCTTCCTGTCGTAATTCCTTCTAATTCAATTCCCTATGTCCCAGCTTCCCCACCCAGCCTCACCTGGGTTGCAATTCTTCCACACATCGTTTTTCTTCTCAAATGGATTATGTCAATTATGTGATAAATATAGTAACAAAAATGCGTTGCATTTTTTGCATGAACAGTGGGAAAACCCAAAACAAGAACAGGTAAATGCCAAAGCGCTGTCCAGCACAACGCAGCCAAATACAGATCATGCAGCATCTAGCTGCTAATTCCCCTGAAACAGCAGTTTTTCTTAGCACATACATAGAAATGTTCTGCAGCACAATGAACTGCCTCAGGCACAGGCCTTCTCACACACTTTGGTTTTTTCAACCTATTTCTATACATTGTAGTTAAGCCTACAAAAATATTTTGACATAGCTTAATGTTCCATTTACAAGATGAAATAACAGTTCAGCCCATAATAAGAAATTTGTTTATTTTCATAAACAAACAGAGCCCTTTTCCTGCCCCTTCCCTCCCCACCATCCAAGATGTGCCAATAGAATTTGGAAGTATTAATTTAGATGAAGGCTGAAAAACAAAATCAGTTCAGGAGGTTTCCATGCTTCCACTGTCCCCTCTTCCTTTTCCAAATCTAAATTAGGTTTCTCTAATCATAAAGTTCGACAGTTATTTATTTCTCATGTTTTTTCTTCACCATTAGAAGTTCTTAGTTCTTCCTGCTAGAAAAGATCCAATACGCTAAAACACATTTATCTTAAGATTTTGGGGAGGCCATGATTTAATGAACTCTATGGGTTAACTTTGGGGGAAACCCCACATTTCATATTATCATCTGTGAGCATGCCTTTTTTGTTTGTTTCACTGGGTCTTCTTTAGTTGCATAATGTGACAACAGAAAGTTCCTAATCTCCTTCCACTGTAATAATCATCACTTTGCAAACTTCCAACAAATCTCTACTTACTCATTACTGGCTTCAAAGGACACATGTCCTTGGCCTCTGTGACAGTTTTTTCCAGTTCACAACTGTCCTGGGTTCAGCCACACAGCATTGCGCCAGCTACTAAAAAGGAAAAAAATAACTGCTACAGCTGAACCCAGGACATGAACTCATTATTATTATCAGTCTTATTAAAATTCTGGTAACTTGCAATATTTTTAGCTAGCGCTTGCGGAACAAGCATTTCAGATTAAGCCTGCCATTTAATTTCTGTAAATGCTTTGTACTACACTCAGCCTGCAGTTATTCAGGTTCGACACTGATCAAGTCCTAAGTACATCTTTGACCAAATTAATTTCAGAAGGAATGGCTTGGGTATCGCATAGAAGAAGCACAGCTGCAGTTGTGGTGCTCTATACCCAGATTACTTAATTCTATACCCTACCAATTCACAGTCGGCAGATACTGAATTGTGTTCCATGCTACAAATGTCAAAGTTTTCTGATGGTGTAATTCATGCTTTGTAACACATTACCATATTTTAAACTCACAACTCGTATCACACCAGCTAAGAATTTGGTGTTCCTTTTTTTCTTTGGGTAAATACATATAACAAACTCTTAAATGGCACAGTCCTTATGAAAAATTTCATATTTAACTACCAGCCATTCTCACTTTTACTAGTTAAGATGGGAAAAAAGGCAATTCCTGAGCCCAAGATTGATTAATATTGATTAAACTTTAAGAAAATAGTTACTTCAGACTATCAAATTAATGTTATGATGAGGATGTTTCTTCCCTTAAAATGTGGGGTTTGTATTCATCCATCCATTCAACGTATCTAGTAGCAAGCAGTATATGCTAGGCTTAACTGCTGAATAAGATAAACTTTATTTTCTTCCCTGTAATACCAGATGGTAATTAAGGCTCCATGCAATATAACGTAAGAGTCACAGAAGTAGGTGAGGTGGCTTTAAATCCAAAACTTTTCCTTAATAGAGGCTAAAACAGGAGGTGGAGGAAGATTGTTGGATTAGGGCAAGGACGTAACTTTCCCCAGCTTGAGTCATCTGTGGATTGAGACTTCCAAAAGTAGAAGGTTTTATTAGTATTAATTTATATAGTATTTCACAGCATTTTCTATACTGCTTCTTCTACAGAGCCAGCCACGTATTCTTGAACCATATCAACATCACCCCAGAGCTCCAAGTTTCACTTCTGCATCATATAGAAAGCCGGTTTTAGTTGCTGGGATCTGGCATCACCAGTGCCTTTGGGAATTGTATTAAAACCAAGTGAACAACCAATTTCTATTCTTCCCCTACACAGTATTTGTGCATTTAGAATCTTCCAAACTACCTTTTCTTAATAATTTCTTTTCCAAGAAGGGTGACAACAGATGCTCATTATTTGTGTTTAGATCTGGCAGACAAGGCAAAACCTCTAAGCCACAACAATGTAACTGCACAAAATAAAACCCCAACATTGACAGAAGTTACCACACAGAGGAAAAGACAGCCAGAGTCAAGATTTAGCTTTACCTTTCTCTAAGGCAACTGTGTTGCACAATCATGCCTACAGGCAGCAAAGAATTAATACTTTCCAAAGCACCACATACCTTCCAGTCTCAGCCCCTCAGAACTACCAACCTTTTCCCAACACAAAGCGGTAGTTCTTGCAAACAGAAAATTGTAGGTTTAATAATTTAAAAGACAAAAATATAGTTTACAAAGGAAAAAATTCTCCACATTCTAACAATGAATTAAAGGCCAATATAATTAATTTTTGTGCAAGTGCCTGATTAAAGCTGGCAGCCTCATAAATTGCACAGCTAGACTGATGATATTTGACAAGGAAGCAGAACCACAAGGAAATTAAAATTAAAACATTTTCATTTTATTCTACAAATACCCAGAAGAATGTTTTCACCTTCCCAGTGTAGCTTCCAAGTATTTAAATGTGGGTGAGAGTTTCAATTATTTGCCCAAAATGATTTTGATACACCAGATTTCCTTGCAAGTTCAGGCCACACTCAGTGAGTATGCTGATAAAGGAAAGAGGGCACAAACCCCAGACTTCTAAAATGATCTGCTATTTAAGCAAGATGGACAATATTAAGAATTTAGGTATGAAGGACAGTACACATCCAATTAACTACCCAAATAAAACGCAAGGGGTTTGCTGCAAGGGGCATTTCTTGCAGAGTATATGGGTACACATGAGACAGAACAGTGCTCTAACCCGATTGGAACTGCCAGCACTAATGTAATACACACACACATACAAAAAAAAAAGATTATCAAAAGCTGATTAAAAGCCATCCAAACATTACAATCGAAGAGTAGGGATTAAACAAAAGACATGACTTAGAAGAAGGCTAAAGAATTTTTGACCTTATTAATGGTCTGAATGAACTTTTATGCAAAACCTTGAGGAAGGAAAATATACTTCAGCAATCTGTTACACTGTAGGTTCTGTGTATTACCAAAATTACACTACAATTAAGTGAAGGTATTTCAGGTTGGTTAGGGAGCAGTGGCAGTTGCTAGGCAGCATCTGCTCCTGTCAGAGATGCTTCTTTGTGCAGTACAGAACCTCAGCCAGGAATACTGCCACCAATGGATTATTACAAGGCAGCTTACTGCCATCACATGGCATCTGCAAAGTGCTCAAAGTGCTGCCTAGCAACACCGCCTCTTTCTACTGAGTCATGCCATCACTATGAAAATATTCATGTAAAAAAGAAACAGATGCCTGAGAAGAAGGTGATCATTCACTAGCAAAGTGAATTATTGCTAGCAGCCTTCCCCTACCCTCTGCAGTAAAAATAGAGATTAGGCTGGAAAATCATGAGCTGTTTAAAATAGTTTTGCACATCCTGGTGGCATGAGGTAGAACTGAAGGAACAGACCAAAAGCCCACAGCCATGTCCACTACCTTTACCTATATTAACAGACTGGTGTTGAGCTTTTAGCTTTGCAGGCATCCATCCTAGTCACTCACCCCTCTCCTGTAAATCTCTATCAGTTCATTCAACTTCCACTTGGGCAGCACGGAAGTCCCTCACCCATACATCATTCCCTCTCAGTGGGAAGTAAATGCAACAGTTTCATTTTCTCTCTTTCAAGCAGAGGCAATGGTTGTTTCAGTTTCTGAAACCCTTCTCCCTCTTTCTAGTACCTAACTTGCGAAGAGAAGAAAAACACTGACTATACCACTCATTGCATAGAGCAGTGTGGAGTCATTCTCCACTGTTGTGTTCCACAGAATGCAAATATGAGCCAGAAATGGCTGCACTTTACTGCTAAACACTAGGAACCAAAGTGAGAAACCAGTCAAGTTTTGAATATCATGGAGGTTGAAGACTGCAGCACCTCTCTAGCAACCTGCTGCAGTGCTGTACCATATGCATTGTGGAAACTGATGTCCCTTCCTTTCATTCACAAGCACTGCTACCCCTTTCACTGTGCAGAAACGTTTGGCTCTGTCTTCTCCACAGCTCCATAGAAGGTGGCTAACCACAAACTAGACCCCTTCTTATCCTCTTCTACAGGTCTTACGACCCTAGATGTCGCAGACATTCCTCTCTCATCATTTGCTCCAGCCTCCTAACCATTTTTTAATCTCAGCCCTCATCCTGTGAGGTACAGTGCTCCAGATGAAGCCCCAAGAGTGATTCCCCAAAGGAGGAAATGATCACTTCCATCAACATCCTGGTCAAACAGGAATGCAGCCTGGTATGCAGCTAGCTACAAGACAGCACCACTGATTCATGTTCGCATATGCAAAAATGTAGGTATTATCCCATAGCATTTTATATACCATCCCATTTTATATTGACTACATCATAAGACTTTCAGTCCTCCTTTCTAATTGTTAAGTAAGCTCATAGCATGCTAGCTACCTTGACATTTATGGTCAGTAAATGAAGAGGAGGAGAAAGGGAAGAACAGGGCAGATTTATGAAGTATTTATCAGAACACCAGCTCCTGCATCTTAGTTGAAAACTGTGTTTTAGCCTATATTTGCTTGTCTATCACACAAGAATTTTTGTGGACATCTCAATGCAGCTTGGAAGACTCCTAAAAAAACCTTTCAACCCCAACACAAGAACATTGGCCCTTTTGGTAAACTATTTGCTACTAAGATACAAAAAAAAAATTAAGCATTTGCCTGACATAATTGAAGATGCTTTTTTTTTTTTTTTCATGAGACTTAAAGAATTTTTGCCTCTTCTAATCTTGGCTTAAGCAAACATACATTATTTAATGATGTCAACATCATCTGAAACACTGGGAAAATCGTTCTTCTCTTCCTGCATCCTCCACCCAGGTTGAAATATTTTTTTTTCCTTCATTATTGAAAGAAGATGACAGTCTTGTGTCAGCAACCCAAAATGCAGTCACTCCAGAGCTGAAAAAAAACCCCAAAACAACCCAAAACCAGAAGCTGCAGTTAGGGCCCTGTTGTGAGGCATAAATTTAGAGAGAGAGGCCTATTTTCTACCCAACTTCTGCAGAGTCAAAAGAGGAGCCGTTTCTGCAAGACCAATGCTTCAGAAGCAGTATTCCTTGGTGTAAAACCTTTGGACCACAGAGATAACCATATACTTATCAGAAAGGGAAAAAAACCCATCCAAACGACATACCAAAACATCAATCCAAAACAAAGAGCAACTTTGATTATAATTCTAATCAGATCAACATACTCAGATAGGCTGAAACAGAACAGCAAGTGGGCAGAACGGATAGCTGTAGATGACTGCACGCATGACAAGGCGATGAGGAGTACTAGTGACAGCAGAGCACAAGCTGTTCCAAGCGGATGCTGAGCTGCGTGGTCAGCAGACAGCAGGTCCAAGCACATCAGCTCACAGAGCTGGTCTCTCTGTGCCCAGGGCCAGCTCTTCCCATACTAATGAGTCATTGCCAGAGGAAGAGACAGTAAATGCAGCCTTCAAACAGAAACATGGGTACGTAGGTGGATTCACCTACTCCCTCTCTTCATGCCAGGTGCACAGGTAGATACAGTATGTATGTTATATACAGTAACTTACATAAATGAGAACATGTGCATTGGTGAAGTGGACAACTTGACACAAACATTTCCATAGGCATTTTCTCCACAAAGGAGATGGGTGAAATAGAAACATCTCCTCCTATCCTCCCAGATCCAGAAGCAGTCATTGGAAACATACATACTGCTTCTTAGAGAGATTAACAACATTGTCTGTGATAGTCTCCTATGAAAGGTTTTCTACTTCCCTACAACTTGTTTTGGTAGACCACACGCCCCATCAAGAAAAAGGACTGTAGACAATCCAATACCCAAATATGCCTGTAAAAAGTTATATGTGGCGCTCACTGCGCTTCTATTTAACAGTTCTTCTGGTTCCTCTGACATGTATGCAAGGCTTCATTTATCAAGAGGAAGACTGAAAGGGCAGGTACTCTACATTAACAGATGGCACAAACATCTCATTCATAACACAACTAGAGGGAAGAGCAAGGCCTCTGCTGTTTAAATACACAGAAACAAGAGCATTCTGGAACAGTAAATCATCTACAGCTCACTGAACTACACTCCAGCATGCTGGGTGCTATCTTCAAAACAAAGAAAATAAAACAATTCACCTTCCATCAACTACCTACTGCCAACACAGTGTTTAAGTGCATACACTTCCTTATAATATCTAGACAAACCTTTTATTGCTGTTTCAGAGAGTAAGTGGTATCAACTTACCTCTGAAAGCAGAATGATGACCTGGTTTTAATTACCAGGAGTTAGCTGGCATTACTTCATAAGCTTTACTTAAGGCCTAATATCCAGAAACACTCAAGAAATGAAAATGTAGTCAAATGCTGAAGTGGGGCAAAAGGGAAGTCTTATCTTTGTAATAAATAATCACAACTACACTGGAAAGCACTTGGTCTGCTCAAACCCAGTTACCAGTCTTCCTAATCCCCTCAGTAAGTTTTGACTAAAAAGACTTGTTTAAACAAATACTAAAATATGTCTAAGAGGAAAGAATTATAGCTAAAAAACCTTAGGAGATGCTTTCAGGATCTCAGAAGAGATCATAACATTCATTTTGACAAGCAAAAATCTGAATGCAAGTTTGATTTTAACATCAGTCTCTTGAGTGAGATATTTCATCTCCTCGCCTTCAGGTTCAGTGATCATATAGAGTTTGAAACAACAAAGAAAATAAAAAAGTATTGATATTAAGGCTGATTCATAACTTAAAAATACTCAGTGAAAAGAGTGCTGTGAGTTGCAACTGGTTTTGAACCAAGATCCTACTGCATGCATCCCTTAGCCTCTTCATCAGTGAGTATCACAGCTGAGAGAAGAACACAATAAACTTAATTCACTACACAAATTGACAAAACTGCTCTGAAGCAGGAGAAAGTTGCATCAGGCTCTTAAACAGCTGAATAATCTTCCAAAGACTTCTCATTCTTTGGTCAGTGCTTTCACATCCACATCTGAAAAGAGCTCTCATTTCTCAGAAGAACAAAGCTATGAAATGTATATGGCCACTGATAACTCTACTTGCTGGAGGCCATCAGCCATTTACAGCTCCTCCACATATGAGCTATGTTCCAAATAACTAAAATAATAATCAGAAAAGCTTGTGTACTTAAATGTTGTTGTGTGCATGAAGACAAAAGACTCTTCATTCCCAATTATCCCCTTTCTGTGGTCTTTAAAAAGCCATCAAATACGTGGTAGAGAATTTTCTAGTTCACAAGTTCTGGCCATAGTTCTTACATGCTTCACTGACGTTTATACTGAAGTTTGACTTTTTCAGTACAGAACTGCTGAAAAGAAGGGCTTTGAAAGACAGTGATACTCAAGTCCAGCTGAGCTGCGCTATTGACTGTAAACTAAGAAACCTACCTTCAGAAGGATTAGTGAAAATAGCATCTTTCTTCTCTTCCTCCTACATACAAGTGCAAACGACAACCTGCACCATCATCACCCCACACTCACTTAATGCCTTAAATTATTCAAAAGAGAAACTATGTTAAATTGTCCATACTAATTTCACACTGAAGAATCTCCCTTCCTATACTACAGACTTGACAACGAATTTAAACTCAACACATACAAATAAGTAACACCAAAGAATCACCTAAATTTTCCAAGAACAGTGAACATTCGAGGCATGCTGTCACACATCATGTTTCAAATTATAATTGCACCATGTTTTAAATTATAATTGACACCTGCTGCATTAAAAAGGAAAGAAAAGTAACTGGTTTCCTACCAATGAATATTCATATTCCTTCCATTTCTCTCACTGTCCCATGACAAACCAAACACAGAACCATTGAACTTCTAATCTTGCACTACTCCCAGTCCTGGTTTTGAGCACTCCTATCTATACAGCCCCTCCACATTAACAATTCCCCTTCACATTCTCCAGCAAACAATCAAAAAAGTTGCCTCAGGAAGAGCCCTCACAGAACTTTATTATCAATTCTTTTCACCAAGTCAGTAGCTGCTTGTCTGTGTTACTATCCACACTTACTGTAGCAAGTTCTTTCTTTCCTACGCAGCCATCGATTTTCATTAAGTCTGTAGGAAATGTATGCCCAAGATAGCCAATTCTCAACATAAATGTCTTTCATCACTGGATGAGAGGCATTGTTAGGAAGTCCAAATGTTCAGACAGAAAACCTGAACACTTGGACTTCCAACCTTAGGAAACTGGTAGGAATATAAAATTCACTGTGCACTGTGGATAAGGTCATAGAGGAGCCACTTTTGCCCTCCTACTGCTAAGCAGCTGAAGTCTTGAAGGTCTTAACTGAATATGTAACATGGCTTACTACAAATAAATGGATAAAACTGCTCTCACAACCATCAAAGCATCAAACATTAAATCCCATATTGCTATACTATCACTTCTTACTCTAAGATCATGTCCATATTCCCATGCAAACCACACAATAAAATGCTAAATACACACATCATTCCTTGTCTTTGCAAGCAAGTTGAAAAGCTGCTTCACAACCTCATTCCTCCTCTATTTAGAAAGTGTGCACTAATTTCTACTGTACATGTATTTGTGGACAACTGGTATTCAGATTATCTCAAACTAGTAATACCTTACAGATTAATTCTCATTCACATCTGCAAACTCAGTATTCATAAGAGTAACCACAATGTCTTTTACTAGTCTTTTCTAAGATAAATGAGCCAAAATATATTAATCTTTTCACTCAAAACAGTGTATTTTATCTCCAAGTTATATCACAACAGAAATACAGACTTACACTAGACTGAAACCAAGATTACCCACTACATTATTAAACCTCACTAAACTTTCCTGTCTATGCTGAAAGTCTCCAGTTGGGTGCATCTTGGGAGTTGCTCTTTTCCAGAGGCATTTCAAGGTGTGATTCATTTCTCATTCAGCCAAATAACACATATACATTTCCTTTATGACCCCTGTTTGACAAACTCTTTTGTTCATTCTGCAATCCTTAGGGTAAAAAAAGGCCCTTAGGGGCAAAGCCCACGGATCATCTGGTTTTCCTGATTAATGAGCAAGCCCTCAGGAATTGCCACCACCTCCCAAAACAGCACTGCACAGAAGATTTACAAGTACATCCCTCCATGTAGCTTTGGTTCCAGGTCTCCTCACTGAAGAATATCCTTAGTCACCTCCCTCCTGCTGCCAGGCAAATACAGTTTCTGGCAATAGGGGACAAAAGAGAAGGTGAAATACAATATATGGCCCGTAACACAGAACCCAGCTGCAATGACCGATGTCACTTCCCAGATTACTGAAGATGGACTTTTTCCTAATATGGGGGAGGGACTTTTTTATCTCTCTCTGAAACTTTTCATTTTAAACCTATAACAAACTGCTTCAGTGGTACAGAGAAACTGCAATGTTAATCCATGCAAAGCACTTCCTTATTTAGCAGCTGCCTTCCATGTGAATAGGTATGAACAGAGCAGAAGTTCTGCAGTCCTGTTTTTCCAAACTCAAATATGAGTTGGGAAGTGTGCAAGCCAAAATTTAGTGATAGAGGAAGAAAAATAAATCAAAACTCAAGATAGTGATCAAAAAGCAGAAGCTGCAGCACAGAACTGTAACTAGGACATTGCAATGTTACATCTTTTCTTAGTAGGAGCAAGGCACAGTTGCTATAATATTAGTTATATATATTCATGCTTATGTATTTGGCTTTTATTGCTACCAATAAAGTGGTAAAAACAAGGATAAAAATTCATTTTAAGTGATACAATTACCAGATTCTAACACCAATTCTTTGAATAAACTAGGAGTAAGTGCTGTTTATGCAGACAGGTTTTCCTTCTTCTCTACATACATATTTAATATTGTCTACCATGCAAAGTACAAGATTAACCACATTTTAAAACAAACAAACCAACCAACCCCCCCACACACTTTCATGTGAATCACCTAAACATGCTCCTTGCACAAAAATAAAGTAGCATAAACTGACAGTCTAATGAAATACATAATCAGCTCTCACACACTTGCCAAATTTTAATTAGCAGTTATTTCCTAAAGAGTTCCCTCTTTTTCTTTTATTTCATTATTTTTTAATACTTGCTTTAGAAGACTAATGCAACAGATCAGATCAGTTTAGTAAACACTTTCTTAGAGAGAGCAACTGCTTTAAAAACACTAAAACACTAGAGGGCTAGAGAGCTAGCTATCTTCAAAAACCAATTTGGAAATCTCACTCACTGTTTTCATAACTGGTCATCTTCAGCATCTGTGGAAAAACTGTCTGCCTTTCAACAGAGTGTGAAGTTTTAAAGTGTAGTTAGGATCAGAGCCACTGAACATAAGTATTTCTGAACAGAACAGAAGGGAATTATTCACAACAGCTACCAGGTAGTTGCTATAGCAGCTGAGAAATAAAAGCAAAGAACTTCAGTGTTGTTAGTGTTCAGTTTAATTATTTATTTATAAATATCCTGAGTAATCCTTTAATATCTTTGCTGCAGAAGTATACAATGACTTGCATAAGAATTGGGCAATACAATAGTATTCTACAACTGTAAGCACTGAAAGCTTCTTTCAATCACAGCTAGACAAGCAAAGAGAACTTCAGAATACACCACTGGACGTGCACATCAGTAAATTTAACCTGCTCTCTCGCAGTCAAGAGCATGTGCAAAGTCAAGCACCTGTAAAGGGATATATGTGAAGAGGCTCCAGCAAGCAGGTAAGAAATACCTTTGGCTTAAACTCTTTGAAAGCCACTGCAGAATACAAAGTCCTTCTGCACCAACATGTTGAGAGAAAGAACATGGTGTCTTT
Organism: Psilopsiagon aurifrons; assembly: GCA_025447955.1. NCBI lineage: Eukaryota > Metazoa > Chordata > Aves > Psittaciformes > Psittacidae > Psilopsiagon > Psilopsiagon aurifrons. The sequence continues at coordinate 11,955 of JAOEHY010041540.1, forward strand.
CTGAAGGAACAATTTCCATAAATCAGCATCTCTGAGCCAACTACCTAGATAAAAAGATGACACAGACTAATTTATTTTCAAAGAGAAGAGCATCAGAATTAACTACTCTGTATGGTATTTTCACTTTCCTTGATACATGTGAACAGGTACGTACAGGGCCTGGATGCCCAGAAACACCTGTATTTCACCTGAAAGCTCTTTGCAGTATTCTAGTTGCAGAAATAACTCATTTTTTCCCTCCCAACTTACATGCACAGGGTCATAAAGTCTATTACTTTAATCCAAAGGCAGATCAAAAATTTTCATTGTTTAACAAGAGCATAGAAACAACACACAGGGCTTTTCTGTGACAGACAGTGGTCAAAACTAAACAACTAAAGCCCAAGGCATAACATTTGTACCAGCAACTCAGGAACACATGCCAAGAAAATTATTTTTGCAAATATTATTTTATTTGTGAAATCGGGATAACCTACATCAGGAAAAAAAGCCAAACCAAACAACCCAGATTCCACCACCCCAGCTATAGATAAGCTTCTCCAAAAAACACAAACCCAACTACTCCAGCAAGCAAGGACAGATCTACTTTCGAAATATGGGTTCTCAACTGTGACTTCGCTCCCCACTTGTAAACCCCAGGCCTAAGCCGCTATTTTCAACTATTCTCACTCTTTGGAGGCTTATCAACCAAAGAAAAGTAATTAAAGCTGCTAAAGAATAAAGCAAACCTGCCCAGAGATCACCAAAATTCTTCAGACTTAGCCATTATCTCAGACCTACTGATATATGCGTTTGTCTGAAAAGGAAAATCCAACTTCACAGGAATATTCTCCAGGCTACAGACTATTCATTAACACTTGTTTTCATTCACTGCCTTCCAGCTGCCTCTTTCAGACTTGTTTACAGCCTGAATGAAGATTTCCTATCCTTTCCTTGCATGCATCTGCGTAAAAACGATTAGTTCACCTACTTTTTGATTCAGGTAGCATACGTGTTTTCTTATTTGAGAACACAGGGCAAACACAAACAAACAAAAACGAGTATCAAACCCTGCAACACAGCAAAGTGAAATGACACGTAACTGCAACAGAGGAAAAGCAACAAGACTTGAAAAATTTATGGTTTGTTTTTCCGAAGTATCTATTACAATGACACCAGCAAGTTTAGTACTAGGACAACAAAGCTAGTCTTTTCCAATAAGTAAGATATAAGCAAGTCTTGACGCTTTGTATTCTCTGAATGTTCATCTGGCTAAGACAAAGCTTGTTAACTTTATATACTTCCAGTAATACAGCAACAGTACTGTAAGTAATGACTTGTACTATTTTACCCCCCTTGGGTATATTGCCTTTAGATATGAATACTTGGAGGTTCTCATCTAACACAGTACGGCTTTTATAAAAAAGAGTGAATTCTGTACTTCTATTCATTATAAATACGCTGAATATGTACTAAATATTTCTTGCAAAGGATAAAAAACTAACAAAAAGTACTGATCCATTTTGTTGCTTATTAACGACCTGCTCAAAACGTGCTGTAAATATTCACCGGCATTAACTGCCCACAAGTCATTGTCCAAATCCCACTTTGCCAGTCCACGTTCACAGACCTTTGCAGCAACTTTTTTGAAATTTACTTTAAATATTTGTAGAAATTGGTCATTGCTACACACTGTGGAACTTAAAAATCAATGTGAACAATTGATAAGTATAAATTTAATGAAGCATTTAGGTATCTAAAGGGGGCAGATACTACCTATTTGCATTATCATCCATGTCAACAAGGTTGGGTTTTCCTAAACTAGATCAAAATAAAGGAAAGGTAAGTTAAGGACAGGCTGTGTCCTCCTTCCACCTCACGAGGTGTTACATTTCTGCTCTCCTCAGAAATTACTGAACATTAAAATTACCAAAACAAACAAACCCAACGCCAAATAGCAATGGTCTTTCAAACCGGCGAAAACGCGATTCGCGGTGGCAGGAAGACCTGAATCACCGCTAACAACCTAAAAGCCGACACAACGCGCTCGGGAGCGCCGGGAGCCGCTGGCAGGGCGCGCAGTGCGCCACGACCCGGCCCGGCCGAACAGAGCCGCCGGCAGCACCGGGCCCGCGGCCGCCGAGCAGGTGCATCACCGACGCCCCCTAATGCCACCGCGCCACCGCCGTTCCCTCGCCCGAAACTCCACATCAACAAGATCACCACAAACCGCAGATTAAAACGGAGAGGGGAAAAAAAAAAAGGAATCGCGGGGTTAAGTAGATTAAGGGCTCAGCGACTCGTTTTCTGATTATTTATGCCATCGGGACGCGAAAGTCGACTTTTTTCTCGCTGCCCGTGGCTTCGAGGAGGAAGAACTCGGGGCGATAGCCCATATAGGAGCACACGCTGACGGGATGCCGGGCTCTGCGGGCAGGGGAGGCGGCGGGCACAGCCCATTCCACTGTCCCCAGCAGCCTCCCAGAGCCCCACCGGCAGAGCGCGGGGGACGGGGCCCGCCACCCCCCTTAGCATCCTCCCGCTCTCCACCTGCGGGGCAGCGGGAGGGGCAGCGCCGCTGAGGCGACCATCGCCGCCCCTCGGAAAGGCAGTGGGGGACGAAGTGGGGTGGGGGGAAGCAGCCCC
>JAOEHY010041543.1:0-37080 GCA_025447955.1 Psilopsiagon aurifrons
TTTTTGGGGGGATGGTTTTTTGGGGGGGTTTTGGTTTATTTTGGGGGGTTTCTTTTTTAAAAGGTGATCCTTCTTTTTAATGCTAAAGATGGAAATGGTTTGCATATTCGTGGTACATTATAATTTTGAAAATAATCTAGTAGATATTTAACAATGGCTGTGGGTAAATGGACACTTGTTGTGGTTTGTTTAAACCATTACATCTCAATTATCACTTGGTGGTGAGAGCATGGGTAATACCCTCAGTTCTTTGTTAAAAAGTCTCTAATTAAAGCTGGTTCCTGCACTCTCCTCTTGGATAAATGTGGACATGAGGTAGTTCAGTGACACTCTGTCAAATGGAGTGCAAGTTCCCTATTCATCCTGACAAATGATACCCTTAATTGCGGTGTGGGGTGTGGATGGTAGGAACAGCACTGCCAGTGTTGGTGCTAATCCCCTCTGCTTGGCTGTGCTTCTCCTATCTCCTGTGCTTGAGATCTGCATTTGTCTCTTTTTAGAGCATTTGTGCTCCTCCGTTCACCTGGTCACAAAAAACTGCTGTCATGGGTGTTTCTGTACAGCCATTGCATCCTGCCTATTGTTCAGTGCAGCGGCGGCAGGAGAAAACTGTGATGAAGCTCGAGTCTCCTTTGAGCTCTGTAATAAGCCAGCAGCTCCTTCTCAGTCTGAGAGAGCCCTGCAAGAGCATGGCTTCCAGTGATGATGGTACTGGATGTGACTGGAGCTGGTCACTTCCCAGTTCTAGGTGTGAGTTTTTTTTTGCTTTGACTCTTGTCAGTTCATGTTCTCTTAGTCTGTGGAAGTTAGCTCTTTGCCACAAAGCCCGAATTCCCTGCCAGATAGGCCAGTTGCATAATAACACGCTCAGCCTGCCTGATTCTTTGCTCTGGACTGTTTGCATGTGAATATAACTGTATTAATGTGAAAGCATTAGCCTAAATTTTCTTCCTGTTCACCTCAACCTGTTTGAATTGGGCTAATGAACCCCCAGCTTCCCTTTCAGCATCCCTCTGAAGGGAGAGGGTGAGTGTGCAGAGCTGAAGCCTGAGCAGTGGGCTGGGTCTGACAGCCCTCCTTCTGAAGAGCCCTAGTGTGTCATGAATGCTGGATCATCACTCTGCCCGCCTTGCAGAGGAAGGGAGCTAATGCTTTAAGGCACTCTCCAGACCCAGTATGACAGTGCAGTATTTGCTGCTGCTACAGTGCTGAATTAAGCAGAGAAAAAAAAGGGGTTTGTGAAGGTGGTACCTATTGCTGTTTTAACTTGCTGCCAGCAATGTGTCTTGATTTTGCTGGCTAATGCTTAATGATGATAGCAGTTGTTGCAGCTGTAGGACTTCAGAAAGAAGCTAATACAGGAGGAGATCCAGGGAGGCTATTGTGTTTTTCCCTTTACCCCTGCCCGGTATAAGACTGGAAAAGAAAGGGAGAAGAGATTACAATGGTTGTAGACCAACATGTTCTCTGGGTTTTTGTTGAATTTAAAGTAGGGATGGATGACATCATCTCTGATTTTTGTAGTTACTGTGAAGGAATCTCCTCCACTCCAAATATGCACCCCTACCCAAGAGGGAAGGAGGTCATTGTGGACAGCCAGGGAGGGAGCAGTCCTAACACAGAGGAAAATGTTTATATTCCCGTGTCTTCTGCATGATCTTTTGCATCATCATTTTCTGAGGAATTTGATGCTTTCTGTTTTTGGAAGAAGAACTTTCACAGTTTTCCCTAGCTGTAGCCCAGCAGCCCTGAATGATAGTGTTTTTCCCTTTTCCTCCCACAGTCACATTTGAGTGCAGAAGTGATTGATGTGTGAGCTGACTGAGCACTCCACTAAATTGACTGCCAGTGAAACAGATAGCAGTTCCGACATCTTAGCTGGGTTACCACTCAGAGTTGTTTACACTAACAGCCATTTGGGGTGCCTAGTTTCTGTTCATAGTCCTCAAAGCTGTTGCTTGAAGAAACGCATAGTTAAGGGGAGACAGTTTGTGCTTAACCACACTGAGAAAGCTTTCCTTGTGACATCCTGAGTTGGCAGTTCAATACGTAAGATAATATATATATTACTGATCCATAATGCGTAGTTCTGCAGTTGGGAGTAGCTTCTGCAGTAACATTGCATGGCCAGAAAATAATAGAGAATGTCTGTTGATAAAAGCAGCATTTTTAAAGTTGTGGGTAGCAGCTGCAAATGGATCATTACGTTCCTGAAATAGCTGAGAAGGCTACAGCCTGTACCAAAGAGCTGGCTGTCTCTCCAGGTACTTTTACTTGGTTTAAGGTTTGGTTAAAAAAATCCAAAGTTCTCTGTATCCTCTGTGCTTCTGTCTCTGCATCACTAGTGAGTTATGCAAACTAGAGCTAGGTAGGGTGAGCGGTGTGTGTGAGGTGAGCAGCAAGCTACATAGGCGAGCATGGCTGCAGGGATGCTGCCAGTCATGAATGCTCAGAAATGCAGGAGGAATGCCAGGGTTAAATTATTCCTGCAAATGTATATCCTTCCTTGCCAGGAATGGACTTTACTTGGTGTAGCTGGTTGTGATCAGTGGTTTTCCCTGCAGTGCAGCTGACTGTATCTTTCCTCTAAGAACAAGTGGGTTTGAACTTGTCCTCTCTACTCATGAGGAGGACATACTGGTACAAGGATTTAGGTATTTAGTACAGTATTTGTCTGGTCACAGTGAGGGAGGCTTCACCCTTAGGATGAAGTTTGCTAGTTTCAAGCCATCATACACTGTATTTTGAAGACCACTCTGCCACCTGTGAAGCTCTGAGTTGTGCAAGGTGCTCAGTGATGCCTTTGAGGTAAGCAAGCTTGAGCCACGGAGCACCTTCTATAGACGAAATGCTGTTAATGGAATTGCTCCCAAACCAGGGAGTGCAATGTTAATTCAGAGGCTCAGTTTTTTTCCTCTGTGTAAAACATCCTGCGCCATTTTTACTGATAATTCCTGTCCAGCTGATACCCCTGCAGTGTTGTTTTAATTAAAACAGAAGTGGAAATAATGAATTGGTGGTATTGGTGGTAATTTTGCAGCTCCATCGATGTTAATGCACATTGAAACACTCTCCTGATAGCTTTCTGTGCTTAAATTAAATGTAGACATCCCAAGTCTGGATGTTTTTGTGTATATGTGTTTGCAAATACAAGCCATGCAATTTGGTAGATGGAATTATGGAATTGTGAAATGCAGGTCTATTGCAACAGGGGTTTAAAAAGAAAGCACTCTGAATTTGGGAGTGTCACCAGCAGTTTGAGGAGGGACAGGAACTCAGTTGGTGCCACGGGTTAAATGTGCACTTGGGACCCATGGAAGCAACTGCCCGGTAGTGTTACTCTTATCTTTTGTGAAATGCTCCTTCATGGTTGTACGTTTTGCATATTAGCAAATGCATTCCTTATTTCTTCAGTGCTTTAATGTTTTTCTTTAAGATGGGGGTGGTCTGTTTCTCGATTTTTCTCTGGCTTTCTGCACTGTAATGATGGCACACACCATCACCTGACTGCTGGAATACACTGGCCTGACTTTAATCATCGGGTGACTGGCTCTTAGCATGGTTTCATCTCTGCTGTTTTACATCTCCTCTTGTAATTGCACCATTGCTGGTAGCATTGTTTTTCTATTGGTGACAATGACGGGCACATGTTAGTATTTTACGTATCCTTATACTTTTTGGGTTTTATCTAAAGCGTAGGTGAAGAAGTACTTTCAATAAAATCCTCTTTATTTGTATGAAAGCAGCATATTTTCACCCCTTGTGCTATCGTGTGTAAGGCTGGGTTATGTATAAAACCAATTTTGTAAGTATCATGTGGAGGAAGAAATAGTTTTGTGAAGCCTGTGTTAATAGCAGGACTGCATTTCTGTAGTGCAGACAGTTTCATGGAGATAGAGATGCTTACAATTAAATAACATGTTCAGAGCCATAAAAAGGAGCAATGTTTAATGTAAATAGTATCTAAGGCTTTTAACTGCTAAATAACCAAGCCTAGCAGAACAATAGAGAATCAAAGCTCCGCTCTGAAGAACATTGACACCAATTAATATGCAGTAAAATTATCCGCCTGTACAAGTTGTTTCAACAGCTCTGCAGGACTAAAATGGCAGAAGCTTTCTGTTGCTGTATAAAAATCAAACTCCCATTTATTTCAGCCTCATGGTATGTGCAAATTCATGCAGCTCAGTTAAGGGAATAGCTTCACAACTGGTGTTCCAATCTGTGGCTGGAGTGCTGCATCACAATGCACCAAATGCATTTTCCACATTAACCAGACATGACAGCTGAAATGATTATTAGCCATGCAATATGTCGGAAGTCATCAAAAATTCACATCAGAGTAATTGCAGTGGCTTGGGGGAAAAAAAAGTAGTAGCATCTCTCTTCTCCTGCCGCCTCACCCCCTCCTAATTCCTACATGGTACAGTCCGTTAACAATAAAATATCCTTCTGTAACCTATAAACTGTTACTCCCATCAGTTACTGGTTTCAGACTGATGCTTTCCCTAGAATTTGAATAAAGCATCACTGAAAAGAATGAAATATATCTGTAGATGCTTTACAGGCAGTGGTGTTCAGCCGTGGAAAGCAGCTGCTTTCTTATTGTCTTGCTGGACTCTTGACTGTCTCAGCCATTTCAGGACTTGCAGGTTTGATTTATAATTTCTTTTATTTTTAAAAGATAAGAAAACTTGAGTGTTAGTACAGAAAGATACAGCTGTGTAAGCCTAAGTCCCAGGCAGCTGAAGTGTGGCAGTTACAGCCAGCATTAACAGGTTTGTAACTCCTCAGTGCTGAGATCTACAGGTAGGAATGTATGTATTTTAAAATGTATAAAATGAAGCTGACGAGCTTGCTTTGGTGTGAGAGTTTACCTTCATGTGTCTTCTCTGGCGGTTTTTCTTTGTGCTCTTGCTGCAGGTCGGTTCAATTTGTAGGTGAGTAATTCAAGAGAGGAGGTGGGTAGATGTGGTGGGTAGATGTAGAGAAATGCTCCTTTGCTCCAAGAAAAGCGACCTTACAGTCTGTGTTTTTACCTTCTAAACCTTCAAATCTCCTTGGCTAGAGCAGCTGTTGGGTGGGGCAGCCTGGGCTCTGCTCCGGGCTTTGGTCAGGTTGCCTATTTGCAGACCCTCTTGACATTGCTGACTTTGCTTTTCATTTATGCAAAAATACTGGAGTGTAACTTTCGGAATGCCTTGATTCCTGTTGTTCTCTTCCCTAGGCTCTGAAATGTCTATGGAAGTATTTGAAACCAAAAAATAAAAGATGCTGCTTGGTGACATGATTTTTCTCTTAGTTTTCATTGTGGTGAGAAGATCTGGGTCTACTCTGTATGCTCTGTGCCTCCAGATACATTTAGCATTTATTTAGGAGACACACTAAACTTACTCTTAATTTTATTTTCAAGTAAGGGTTTCAAATGAGAGGTAAAAATGAAAATAAGATAGAAAATAGTTCTGTGTTCCTGAAGTAAATGGGGACACTTGGAGATTTGCTTTTTTTGGTTAGTTTCTTTAAATGGGGTGGTGAAGTGTATTTGCTTAGTCAACTGGAGTTTGCAGTCTAGACCCCACCTCTTTCAAGTGAATAGGATATGTTATGAAAGGGGTTAAGCTAGTAAAATCATCGTAAAGGGAAGCAGTCAGGGAATTAACATTTATAAAAATGTGGTGGCCATGACGAGCTGGGTGGGTGGCAGCTGGTTTAATACTGTCAGCTCTTGGGACTCGAAGGCTGTGTGCAAACTGGGAGCTCTGCCTGCCTTTGGTATGGGGACAGGGGTGTAGGGTGGGTTGCTTTTCCTTCTTTCCTTTCAATTCTGTTTCTCTGTATGGAGAAAATCAGGTTAATGAGCTGTGCTATGCTAGGACAGTGCCTGCGCTCTTGCAGCAGAGAACGACTTGCCTCTCTCCTTCAGGGCTTTCTCCCAAATATTGAGGTGCCTGTATGCTGCTACCTTCTGTACTCTTCATATTGTCAACTGCCAAATGCACAGAAGGGGAGGCAGGAGAACAGTGACATAGCATGGCAAGAAAGTTGCCTCTTTTAAACAAGATTACCTATGCAAAGGTGGGTGTGTGTGGTGTGTCTATGTCTCGCCACAAAGGCAGCTCAGCCAGAAATCAAATAAAAGACAATGAAATGTATGGTTTGTGTGTGTAAAAAGATGGAGGAAGGCGTCTCCACTTACTCTGTATGGGAGATGGCTCAATTACCCCTGCAGTTAATACAGTGTGGCAAATTATTTTCCTTTGTCTGAAGTGGGTGGGAAACAGAGTTCAAATAAGCTCCATAAATTAATGTACAGAAAGAGGACTGAGCCGCTGTAATTAATAATTAGCTGTAGGTCTCTTCTAGCAGGGCTTTTTCTGTGGTATCTCCTGGCAGCAGCTGACTTGGCATTTCATGTACATAGAAGTCCAAAAGCTCATGTGTCTTGTTAATGCGACACACAAATGAAGGCATGCACTGCTAGAGAGTTCCTTAGCAAGGGTGGAGTACAGCCAGAGGAGAAAAATGAAAACCTTTTGTCTCTGGTGTATCCTCAGCACACTGGGCTCCTACCCCAAGTCTAGAAAGTTTAAACCTGGGGTTTATTACACAATAGGAGAACAGAGCTGAAAAAGGATAAAGTACTTGCTGTAACATTTGTTGTAGCAGAGAATTTTAGTGCACACCTCTTTCTCTGAGCTTTATTATGTCAAACATATAAAAATACGAATTGCATCATTATAACAGGCATATTCCAGCCTTTTGTTTATTTCAAGGATCTGTAATTATTAATTCATTCCTTGGTAATAGAAATAATTAACTTTGTGAAATGTATCAGGAATGTGGTAAATAAATGCCATTTCTGAAGACCACAGCATGTTTAAATTGAGGATTTAAAGATGTCAAAACATGTATGAGCTCCAAATTGCTTGCTTTCACTGGCAGTAATATACTGATATTTATTCTGAGGGACTCCCTGTCATGCTGAAAATACCTGTTAATAACTGAATAAAGCTACCTGAAAGAAGTAGCTATTATTTATGTCCAAATATTTAGGAAGAATGGGCTAGCTAATGTGGGCTTATTTTTGTAACTCAGGTGGATGATTTTGCCAAATCATCCCATGTTATTTAAGATGTCAGAACTTCAAATTTGCTTGTTTTCTTGAACAATTTTCTTAAAATTTTATTAAAAAAAAAATAAGTTACATCCTTCACACTACAGTACATCTAATCGTGTTTCTTTGTAGTGTCAGCCAGCCGCAATCAGCAAGAGAAAGTAGCTTTAACTTCAGAAAGGTCTTCTTTCCCTATATAGATTTTTCTGTGAGACTTCAGATTGCAGTAGGAACATTAGAGGAAATCCCATTGTGGAGGTGTGGCTCTAAGGGAAAGCCATCTCTGCTGGGGTTTAGTTTTTGCATCCAAGTTTAAGGTGGTTATCACACTTAAAGAGCTGGCAGGCTTTTGATGTCTCTGAACCAGGCATTGTCCCTTCGAGGCAGCGAGTGTCTGCGGTATGCATCCCTTTGTGTCTGAAATAGAGTTGGAGGCTGGAAGGCTGTTGCTTGGCTTTTTTGTTTGTTTGTTTGTTTTTTGTCTTTTTTAGCCAGAGCAGAAAAATAACTAGTGCCCCCACAGAATGTTCAGGAATGTGGTGCACGGGCTTTCAGCTGTGGGATGAGGACACAGGAGCTGAAAGCCTTCTGCTTGAGTCAGCCTGACAACAGGGAGAGTGTGAGGCTTAGTGCTGCCAGGCTTGCAACTTGCATGCAAAGGAGGTAAAAGAACTTGATATTTTCCTTACTATTTTTTTTTTTTTTTTTTTTACATAGAGTTTCAGACTAACTTGAAGGCATTTCACGGTTTTTATGCACTTGAAATTGTGAAAGAAGAGATGTGCACGTCACGATAATGGTTTTTTGCTTCTCAGAAAACCTGAAAGCAAACCTGGTTTTCACAAACAGTGAGGTTACGTGCTCCCAGACAGGCAGAAAGATGAAGCACTTAAAGGGTGGGGGAGACAGAAGGATTGCACTAAAATGTGCAGAAGTGGGTTAGAGGAGGCTGGGAGTTAGTGGCTAGCAGGTTTGTTTAATAATTTGTCCTTCTTCCTAGTGTTCTGTCAGAAATGTGCTGCTTTTGGCTGGGAAATACTTCAGCTGATAGGGACGGCTGTTTGGCTTTCAGATGTGATCCTGAGAAATTAATTTTCTGCCACCAAGTGAAGGGTTATTGTAGCTGCCTATGTGTTGATGCTAATGTACAATTAGCCCAGCGACAGACACTGCAAGCTTGTCACTGTGCCTCCTTTATGCCTTTTTCTTTTCAAACTACTCCCTTGTTAGTGTTTTCTGTGCTATCTGGAGAGAAGCCTATCCTTCCATAACAGGGCTGGACACTCCACATTCCTCAGCTTTATCAATTATTTTGTGTGGTGCTGAGAGATTTCCAGTGGCTGGTTGCTCAGCTTGCACCATCTCAGGAGTCTTCTCGCTAGCTTCCAGTGCAGTCAGTTGAGGTGTGGTCCACAATGGCTGTGGTGTGCTTCACCCCTGCCCCTGTCATGCAAGGATGCGACATGGGCAGGAATTCCACGTAGAGGTTGTATTTGTGGCTTCATTGCTTGAGCATGGTTTCCTCTTAGGGAAGGAAGGACATGCAGATAGATACCTCTGAGAAAACGTGGAGGAACCTCAGTGCTAAAATGGCAGCGGAAAAAAAGGAGAAAATGGCGTCATCAGTGAAATTAGTTTCAATGGCTGGATTTGAGGTTTGTCCTGCCTGGCGCGAGGATGCATTCAGCAAGAGGTGTTGCATTACAAGCTTAGTTATTACGAGGAATGCTTTAAAATAATTTAAATATGTAGTTTTTCCTCAGTATTCTCTTAAAAAGCATGATACCAGAGGGGCGGATGTAAGACCATATTGCAGTGGATGATCAGAAGTTGTCTTTGTTTGCATGCTATAAATATTTTTAATACAGGACTGCATTATTGATCTCAAACGTATTGGCATCACCTCATGAATTATTTAAACTAAACTCCAAGGAAGAGACAAAGCCCTGAGTTTTGCTTTGACTGTGAATCTTTTGATGTGTGTATGGTTTTTGTAGGGTTGTGTTTCTTAGATGGGATGCTAACACAAGGATGCTTACAGCGCAGGGGAGAGAGACTGTAGCCACTTGCCATAGCACTGGGCAAGGGTGTCCCTCTGCATTTAAAAATCTTGAGGAAGAACATAGCCATGTATTTGGAAACTTGACAAATGAGCTCAGATTTCAGATCGCGTGGTTTGTTGGCTCTGTGCTGATGCTGCCAATGGTGAAGCACCGGTGCTGAGGGAGATGGGGCTTCCTGCTGGCCTGATCTGCTCAAAGATTTTCCTTCGCTCAACAGTTGTGTTCCAAGTGAGGTGCCTTTGCATTTAATTGCCTTTATGACATTTTGGTTTCTTTATCAAGGCAAACCGAAATGCAGTCTGAGATGCTTTAGGGTGTGATATGCCAGTATTAGGCAGCTGAACAAGCTCCTTATGGTGGCTCTTGAGTAACGCTTCCTATTGTAATTGGCTGGCAGGAGTCTGTCCACCTTCTTTCTCTAGTTCAGATACATTTTATTTTTCATGGGGGTTTTTTTGGTGTGTCCTTCTGTTCTTTGCATGACCTCTAAGTAGGTTAGGCTTATTCAAGACTTTCTATTTTGTTATTGCATGTATTTCCTTGACATTTTGTAGGGTGGTAGGACCTAGGATTCTTGCTGAACAGCTCCTAGTTGCACTGCAGGGAGAAAGAAAATGAGTATGTGCCTGGGGAGGAAGAGAGGATTGCTAGAGAAAGTAGCACTGTTGCTTATACTATTTTTGTGTTGCATTAACAAATGCTGTCAAAAATGATCTGTGCAGTGGAGGCTGATAATTGTATGTGGAAGAGAACCTCATTCTGAGCACCTTTGCTGTAAGATTTTAGATTTAAAACAGCACTATCTCGGTTTTATGCTATTAAAGTGTTTGTGACTTTGAAAGAAAAACCAACCCAAACCCAAATAAAACTGTTTCTAAGAGCATTCCCATGCACTGTGCAGCCCAACGTGACATGGCAAAGATTTTTAGAGCCAGAGAGTGAGAGGCTAATCTGTGTAATTAAGGTTATTTTGGTTTTGCTCTGAAAAAGAAAGACACAGCAAATAGTATGGATAATTACTAATATTTTAATGATTAGCTACACTGTATAAGTAATACATAAATTACACATGTTGCATGGCTGATAAATTTTGCTACGTTTTAGAACAGCGTCCTATTTCACTCAATCTTTTACGCTTGCATTTGTTAAATCTTGCAAATTTCTCTGACTTTTCTTTTTTTTGTAAAATCTTCAAGTGTATAAGAACACTGCAATGAATTTCCATGTTATTTTAGCAGTGAACCCTCTTGTAAGTACAGTTTTAAGTGAAATACTGGGATCTTACAGTGAGTAGAAGCTTGAGCTCGATAAGCATCCTATGTTAAATGAGAATAGACTAAAATGAGAGGAGTCATGTTTCCTGCCAGCAGCAATGATCTCTGTACTCAGTAAAGCAGTGCCATGCAGCAAACACAGTTCAGTTTTGGTGCTGCTGGTGCAGTATTCCAGCAGAAAATTTGAGCAGTGGGATTTTTCTAGACATTTCCAATGTGATAAAGCCGTGCTCCCTGTGTGTTTCATGGTAGATGTTGCTTATTTTTGCTGCAAACACCTTGTACTCTCCTTGATGGCTGCATGCTACAAATGAATTTTGGAGGACTGTGGTTGAGCATGGCATATGATGATGCCTCTCGGTGCTGGACGATGCTTTGATGTTAGCTGATGGGTTGTTATTATGTGATGGTTTGATACTAGCCTTCCACACTTAATGGATGGTCTCCTGTCTGAAACAGGAGCTGGGAGGTGTGTGTTTCTTCCCTCCAAGCCTGTATGTCTTAGGAACACATTGCCAATCTTCACTTGCCAGATCCAGACAGTCCTAAGAAGAGTCAAAGAGCATGTACCATCTGCCCCTGCTTCTGTTAAGAGCTGATCTGTGATTGCCTGAGGAGTGCTTCTTTAAGCAGTTCGAGTTTTTCCTGTCATGGCTCAAAGGAGTCATGTTTATCCAACACGGCAAAATCCAGTGTTCTTGGATATGGTCTGAGGATTACTGTGAAAACTGCATGAGTTTTGCAGATCAGACAGTCTAAACCAGTAAAATAATACAAAAAAGCACTAGATTTTTATATTGCCTGCACTGTCCTGTGGCAGAGAGCATTTAGTCAATATTTGCCTATGACTTGTTTCTACAATGTAAAGACTGACTCAAATTGAGCCTTACCTCAGCGATATGCTGATGGGGCATGGAAGCCCTGCTCCTGCCTCAGGACCTGTCTCCAGCAAAGGTTGCATTATGCACATAACCCATGGAAGGTGGCTGGTGGGCAAATGATGGTGCCCCTTCCCGAGGGCGTGCTTGGGCAGTTGTCTGCATTGCATGGAGTCGTGCTCTAGCACAGTGGACATTTGCCTTCACTGCTGCCAGAGTGTGGTCTGTACTGCTGCTCCTGCATCACAGAAGGAGACCACATGCAGAAGGTATTGGGTAGTTGTGACTGCCCCATCGCTGGCAGTGTTCAAGGCCAGGTTGGACAGGGCTTGGAGCAACCCGGTCTAGTTGTAGGTGTTCCTGCCCGTGGCAGGGCCTTGGAATTGGGTCAGCTTTAAGGTCCCTTCCAACCCAAAACCGTTCTATCATTGACTACAAGCATAGAGTACAGTCATAGTTCATGGAGGGAAGGTGTTTTAAGACCCCTATGAAGGCAGGTAGTGCAGCAGCAGATCTTCCTTAAGCCCAGTGTTTGGCTGTATTAGTACAGTTTCGTATTACAGCTATTAGTTTGCATGGTTTTCTCTCTATAAAGCTTCAACATGGCGGTTGCCTTCAGAGCCTCTGATGCAAGAACCAGCATGTGGGTCCTAGCAAACTGTAAACCCTTCTGTTTTTTTTCCTGTTTTTTCTCCTGTTTAGTCAACAGCAAATTAATTTTTTTAGGGAAACATTGTATGATTTCCCATCCTAAGCGCAGTGGTAAGGAACCTCAGTACTGTAGTTTGGCAATCTCAGCTGCCTTAGGCTAGGAGAATCTTGTATTGCTAAATTGTTGAACACTGGGACAAGCATTATCAGACCTTCCTTTTCAGTGGACTTTTGCATCTGTGTACAATGTTCTTGTCTCTCATGCAGCTTTGAAGTGATGCTGGTTGATAAATCAGCCTTCCTTGGGTTCTCTTGCCGTGTGAGGATCTCTGTACTTGGGCCCTTAGTCTACTTTGGCCTCATAGCAAGTTTTGCCATCTGAAGTCCTCTAAAGAGAAAGGAAAATTCACGAATGCCCTTTGCCCAGTATATCTGGTTGCTGATCTTTGGGCAGCTGTCTTGCTCTTTGAAGGACACTGTATTGCAAAGGACAAGGTATGTAGTGAAGCTGCTTACTTGTGGTGTTTCAGCAAAAGCTGATGCTTTCTGCAAAACAAATCTTAGGAGAACTGTAGAAGCTTCTGAGAGAAGCTGGTGCGTTGCATGCAGAAGAAGAGTCTGGATAGAAACAAATACCGCCCGCTCTACACTGGCATGTCCCCATCCTTAGGAGTGGCCACATCATTGCTTGTAGGCCCATCTGATCAAAGCTAGCTAGCACGCTTTGATAATTTTGCCAGCATAAGCAATAATTTGGATTAAAATATAGTGAGGTCTGTGATTATAGCAGTGGGTTCCAGGTTTTGCTTCATTTTCTCCTGAGAAAACATGGCCAGGAAAGCTGTGCTGGGGTGCAGCACCCTGGAAGTGTGCTCAGACTTGTGTACCTTTGCAGTGGGACTGTTTTTAGCAAATCTTAGCATTCCTAGTAAAAATCATAAAATCAGGTGGTTGATATGGAACATTGCTCCCAAACCATTGCCAAAGAACGATTTTTTTTTTTTGTTAACCATATAGTCATCATTCCTGCTGGTCCTTTGCAGCACTCACTGGTCTACTGGAAATCGTCACTTGGAAATATTTTAACCAAATAGCTCTTGACTTGAAAAGGCCTCAGATTGTTCACTTCATTTTCTCCTTTCCTTCCCTGCCACTGAAAAAGTAACCATTGCTGTGGACATCTAAAGCCTATTTGGCAACATTTGCCTTCTCTTTAAGAGCTTGAATACTAAGATCAAGCGTTAAAAATATGTCCTGGCTGGTTGAAGTAATTAAAAGAGTTCTATCAGCAAGGAGAGAGTTTACTAAATTTGTTTACGGCAGTAAATGGAAGAGACTTTACATCTCCTGTCAAGAGGAGACCATCAGTGCACGCATGCCCCTTCATACTGGTAATGAATTAGTTACTGGAACATCTTGCTGGAATTCAGTTTGGAGCAGGCCAGTTCCTGTTGCATCAGCCTGTGTCAGGCAGTGGTTAACTGAAATGAGAAATGGCAGTAGGGCACTGAACATGTTGTGAACCCGGAAGTGGCACAGAGCTTCCAGAGGTCCTGCCCCTCCACTGCTGGGACCACACTTCCAAACCATCCTTGAGAAGAGGCACAGGGAGTCTGCAAGAGGGGGAGAATGTGGGGAGATTCGACTGGAATCTAAGAGGTAAAAGATTCAAGAGGAACTGGAATGTGGTGGAGAAAGATGCTGGGAAGTAGTAGACGTCTAAAAATAAGTAGGACTAGCTGGAAAATAGGAGCCTGAAGGTGGAAGAGTGGGTGTATTTCTATGCTTGTGTCCCTGTTTGGCAAACACCATCTCATCAGATACTGTACAAACTCTGCGTAGGAAACATTTAGCAGTGAGTGTTGAGGAGTACCTGTGATGGAAGAGGGTTGTGCTGCTTCCCCTCCAAACTTGACGCAGGAAGAATGTGTGGGAGTCCCACAGTAACAAAGAGAAAAATGAAATGCCACTCATTAAAGCTGAACAGCATGATGTGACATGAGGGCTCTGTGTGCTTTTTGCGTAAACCTGCACCAGGGAAATCAGATAAGTTTTCTTTTTCTAGCAAAATCCAGGGTATGTTAGGATCCCCATAGTGGCAGAGCTTGCGCATGGAGAGCTGCAAGGTGAAAATTTCACCTCTGTGATTTTAGTTATGCTCATGTTAGCTATTCCTATCTTTGCCATCTGCTGTGTGAAATAGCCCTTTGTCTCCTAACAATATCTCTGTTCTCCTCCTGCTTCTCTTTTCGAGTACAGAATCTGAAGTAGTGTCTTGTTGCTCCTTCTACAATCAGTAGCATCTCCTCTGAGAGGGCTGCTCCGGCTCTGTGGGTCATGTACTCCCTGTGCATGCTGAGCACCATGCCTCCGTATCCCTGTTACAGCCTGCCAGTGTGGCAAAGTCAAACCTTGCCTCTGGGAGTGCAGAAAGATTAGGGACAGATGTAACTCTGAGCACAACCAGTGCTGCTGTTCAAGGCCCAGACTTTAGAGATACTGAACATTTAAAGCTGTTTTGTGGCCAGGGATTTTTTGAGGAGAAAAGTTCTCTAGTGTAAAGCACATGTCTTCTTTCTTTCTGCCCACCCTTGTTCCAGGGAGCTTTTTCTTACAGCATATGGACATTTGTGTGCATTTATATACATCTGTGAAATTTTAATGTCCAGTAACCAAAGCATAGTTCAACACTAGGTGGCAATGCAATAAACCAAATAATAAATGCTGCTAAAGCACCCGGAAACTCCTCACTTCCTTAACGTGAAATTTTGGCCATCAAAGCCTAGAGTGACAACCCCAGGAACTCTTCGCCTATTGAAGCACCAGCAGTCTTGTGAGCAGTAGCAGGACCCCTAACATTACCTATTGAAACTTCCCCTTCTGAGGTTTGACCATTAGCCTGTAATTAATTGAAGCAACAGTTGTCATGCTATAGTTGTAATGTTTAGCACAAGGCATAGGGTAGCCTTTTTAAAATGTACCTCTTCTTAATGAGGCGTTACAGATATTATTTGGAATGTGTAAAGACCTTAGTTTGCTAAAGGAGTAGGTTTCGAGGTTGAAAAAGACAATTATCATCCCCTAATTGACGTTCAGTGTAATATACTCCCTTTAATGGGCCTGGTGAACACTCTGGGAGCAGGGAGTTTTCATTAAGAAAGTTACTCAGCCTGGATTTACTGACTTAAAGGGAAGTTCAAGCACATCTTAAATTACTCTGCTGATTACCATTATTGCTGTGTACCTTTCTAGGCAGGTAGATGCTCAGCACAGGGCACAAATTCCTCCAGGGAGAGAGAGGGGAGGACTGCAGACAGGAAGGTAGGACCTGTACCTTTTGGGGGGCTCAGGAGCCCAGTGCTCATAGTGTGCTCAGCACCTTTACAGAAAGCTGTAGGTCTTTGTCTTTTAGACAGTGGGCTTTTCTTGCATGTAAAATTAACAGCGTTGTTATGATATGGCAAATGCAGTGTTCTCTGCAACATCAGATCCTTACTGTCAGAAGTGGGGCTGTCTTCTTCTCAGATGTTGGTGCGTGCTTTAAAGGTTTAGAATTGTTATAATTACAGACAATTTTTCTCCACTCTAGGTTGGAAGCAGGGAAATAGCAAACTTGTTGCCCTCCAAACTCCTTCCAGCTGTGCACGCATGAACAGACCTTACAAAGCCACATCTCCATCCGGGATGGAGCAAAGATCAGGTGACTGCAGCAGGCCTTTCCTGGGTGACAGCTGCTGTAATAGTTGGTTCCCAGGCATGCGCAAGGACCTGGATTTCACTTTTTCAGACTGTAACTTCACTTTGTCTGTGGGCACATCTGAAAATAAAGCAGGACGTGGCAGACAACGAGATGAAGAATAGGCTGTGTGGAAGTGGCTGCTCTCTCCTGTATATAATTCTAGGGCTGTTTCTGTCTCAGAGGACAGCAGTTGGTTCTCTGTCTGGCATACAGAAAAGGGTCATGTCCCTGTTTCCAGCTCAGGGTGGAGTCACAGACTCTCCAGTACCCCAAATGCTTGTTCTACACGTATCAGAAGGAAAGGGCGCAGCACCCTTTATTTTGCATGCATGCTGATGCTGCGGAGCAGAAAGGCAGACAGCACACCTATGTGGTGATACCCTGCCAGATTTCCTCCATTTGGGGAGATTTCAAACTCTCCTCACCTTCCAGAACAAAGTAGCAATCTGTGATACCTATGGTTGCACCAAGTACTGCTGCAGGACTGTTTCGAGCACCTACAGTCAATGTTTTCCCCAAGGTCCAAATGCCTATGACAGCAGGTGTCTATCGTGCCACAGGATCCATGCTCCTCTAGAGAACCTGAGCTCTACCTAGCTTGTATGGATCAAGACCTGTATCATCAGATTGCTAGGGCAGGAAGCATTTGTTTGCAGGAAGAAAACAAATGTGGGGAACAAAGAGCACGAATGTCTCCTAATTCCCAGTAAGGTCAGTGGGATGCTGCTGCAATTGTGGATCCTCATGAAAGCATAAAGCATGGTACACTGAATTCCCACTGCCTGGGTTTCTTGAAGGCTCTGAAGTTTGAAGCTGTGGAGTTGAGCACACTTTTTTTAAGACTTTTAAAATATTAGCACTTAATGGAGTCAATCATGTTCTAGTTGATGACTTCAGAGGAGACGAAGGCTTCTTTTGCTTTTTTATGATCTGAATAATGATTAAATTGAAGTCTGAGAGTACAAATCAAGTTGGTGGTTGGTGATATAATTGGTGGTATAACAGTGAAATGCAAGGGGAAGATATTTGAGTTAAGGTGTATAAACATTTCCTGTCTGCTGTCTGTGTGTTGCTGTTCTGTATTTGTTTAAAATTCAGAGTATGGCCTGTGTCCTAGATGGGTCATGAAAGTAACCTTTGGAATAAGGAGCTAACAGCTCATCTGAATCCATCTGTTCATGTTCACCAGACCTGTTTGAGATTTACTGATACACTGAAAATTGAAACTACAATTCTTATGTAATATTTTTTACTTGCTCCAGCTGTATGCATGGAGAGGGGCTGTGCAGTAAACATTTCCTGTATGCCTTCCAATTGTTTAGTGGAACAGTTTCCATCCTTCTCCAACTGACTATTTTTAAGGCTCTTTTTCACAGTTCCTATCAGGCCTCCCAAGAGCTCCACTTCTGCCTGAAGCTGACAAGTGAAAACCCATTTTATTTTTTTGTTAACATACTCAAGTCCAACAATCTTATCTTGGCTTATCGCTCCTACCAGCTTTCATCCTTGCTCCCTCAAATGGATAGCAAGAGGAAGCAGTTGCTGGGACACAGAGATAAAAGAGAATAGGAACAGGATATTTTGCTAGGATTTAATGCATATTAAACCAGAGGATTAATGCATTTTCATTTTCACATTGCTCTGCATGGGCATCTTACTGTACACTTGCTGGGTAAAGTGACCTTTAAACTTCTCAGGAGCAGACTGGAAGAGCTCTGAGCAGTGCTCAGGATTGGCAGAGCTGAGTGCTGCAGAATGTACCTGGTGTTTGTGCAAGGCTGATTTTGTTGGGCTGAAGCTCTCTTTCTCCTTTTCTGCAGGGATTCCTGAAGAATGAAAAAGATAATGCATTGCTGTCAGCCATTGAGGAGTCGAGGAAGAGGGTAAGTTGGAGGCAAGAGCACATTTTCCTTTTTAAAAAAAGGGGGTGTAAGGAATTCGTAAATTAGATATTTAACAAACTAGTGGAATTTAAGAGGTTCTGGGACTGAAAAAAAAATAAAAGAAATACTTGTCAGTTTTATTTGCACTGCAGTGTTTGGTACAGGCAGGAGTCTGAACAGAGAAGCTATTGTTCGTAAGGCACAGTGCACTCACTCCAACCCTCTCCTCATGGTTGCTGCCTTTTCTATAGGTGATAATGCTTAGAACATATGCTTTATTTCCTTTCTTGCTCTGAGAAGTGCCTTGTGCCACTGACTTCCCATACAGCAGTGATACTCAGTGTGTTTATTGTAGCTGTTTCTCCAGGTTGCAGGAGTTGTTGAAGTACATACTGCATTCAGGCCTTTGCGGCAAAAGTGCTGCATGGTTTAATTCTTGTGTCTGAGGAAGAGCTAGAATACCATACTGCATCACATTGTCCAAAGGAAGTGTCTCGTATCAAAATGAAAAAAGGTTTTTTGAAGCAGTACAAAGGAAAAAGCTACAATAAGAAAGTAAGAGTTGTCACTTAAACTCAGGGTTTACTGAGTGAGCTTCCGTTTCGTGAAAGGGACCAGTACTAAGTCTGTAAGTAGAAAAGACAGCCTTTCCTTGTTAATTTCATTTGTCTTTACCTCTGAGCAGGTAGTTGTTTCAAAGATTTTCTGAGCTAGAAGTTGTTTTATGATGTTCAGTCTATCTGATCCTGTTTCTGGATCTGTTTATGCTTTTGGTATCTGTCATGTTCCGGGACATGATAACAAGTTGAAATTATGCAGTATGGAAATACGCTTCCTGTTGTTTGCCTTTAAAGCTGCTGCTTGGAAATGTCATTGCATGCTTCCTAGCACTTACATTACAATTGTTTCCCTCCATGCACACTTTGGGCCATCAGGTCTGGAGCAGTGCCTGTGTTTCTTTCAAATGATAAGCATTTAAATTATTTAACTTAAGCATTATTAAATTATTTTAATTACATACACTGTAATTATTGAAGCGTACTTAAAACCGTGTTGAAATTATTATAGTGGAGATAAGGGTAAGACCTGTATTTTACCATGAAAGTATAAAGTGAATTTGTATAAAAAGAAACACAAATCCCGTGCCCTAGTTGCATGCATGCGCTGTAATTCAATATTACTGCCTCTTACCAATTATTCAGGGGAATGTTTTGCCCTTAATTGACAATATCCTAACAGTGGGCTGTAATGAGATAAGAACTTACTCAGCCATCCAGGA
The DNA here is from genome assembly GCA_025447955.1 of Psilopsiagon aurifrons. Taxonomy (NCBI): domain Eukaryota; kingdom Metazoa; phylum Chordata; class Aves; order Psittaciformes; family Psittacidae; genus Psilopsiagon; species Psilopsiagon aurifrons. Next base: position 18,882 of record JAOEHY010041543.1, read on the forward strand.
CATTTAGTTATGTACATAGCAGCACAAAGCTGAGAAAGACAGAGGAGGTTAGAAAAGTAAAAAAGTGAAAGATCCAATATAGCTTACTGTCTCTTTAGAATTAGTGGAAACACTCTTGTTTCCTGTCCTGGATTTCTTAATAAAGTTAGTGAAGCATTGTCTTATCCTAATGGTATTGCAAGAATATGGAATATTGAGGGAAAAGCTGTTTCCTTCCATGAGTTCTCCAATTTGATCTGAAGACAATATAGTACATCAGCCATTTTGAAGGTGAAAGGGTGTTTTTTCTTGGGATATGATTTTACTGCATGCTTTTCTGAGTTATATTCCTGATGAAAGAGACTTTCTGATTCTTTGGCACTGGTTAATTCTTTAATACTTTTATTTTATCCTATTTCTTATTTAAAAGAAGAATATACTGGTAAAAACCTGAAAATGAAATATGGGCAATAAATACACATCTCTTACTGCATTGCTAACAGAGGTGTCTTAACTTCCCAAGTTTTGTGTGTACTGCAGTACCATGGAAGAGACACAGACTCCCTGTTTTACAAGCTGGGAAAATGTGAGAGTTGACTTAATTGCACACACACACACACACACACACACACACACACACACACACCCAGTTTCTGAATCTCCTCGTACCTGAAAAGGAAGCCTCTTAAAATAGTACGTAGCACATCATTAGCTTGAGGGCTGACCTATCAATTTATCTAATTGCTGTTTTATGTTTTGTTTCTGAGCTGGTCTATTAATAGCAGAGCTGGGCTGTTTGGTGTTTCTATGTGTACCTTAGCTGTTCTTTTTCACCAACAGACTTTTGCTATGGCTGAGGAGTATCACCGAGAATCAATGCTGGTTGAATGGGAACAGGTGAAGCAAAGGATTCTTCATACTCTGCTTGCATCAGGGGAAGATGCTCTTGATTTCACCCAGGAAAATGAGGTAACTCCTTCTTTCTGAGCAGTGTCATACTCAGCATGTATACAGCTGGCACTCCAGCACTGCTGAAACCACCTCTGGATAATTCTGCAGCTACAACTACATGAAAATGAGAAATACCAGATCTCTGTTAATTCCAGAACGGCTGTGACTAGCAGAATGCGTTGTCTATGTTTGTTTTTATTGACTGATGAGTATGGGCAGTACCTCTCTTATTCCTGAAGCTGTGTTTTAGGCAATGTCTGTGCAAGCTGGAAACTTAGTCACAGAACACGTTACGGTCATTATACCTAGAGGGCAGAAAACATGCTGGGGTGAGCTTCACCTTCAGGAAACCTCTGTAGTGGTAATGAGGCCAGACACTTTCTCAGGTGCAGCATAGGTAAAAGAGTACCTCTTTCCATTATCAGTCTGTGCTAGTCAAGATTTATGGCTTTCCTAGGAGACTGCTGAAGTCTTGGGATTTTGGCAAAAACAAATGAATATTCAAAAAAAAAGGGGAATGCTTTCCTTTCTTCCTTGTTTTCTCATGCAGTGAAGATTAGGGGTTTTAGCAGCACAAAATTTTAGTGTTCAGCAATTCAAGGTTAATCCAGCAGTGCCCAAATCTTCTGAGCAGGATTGGGCCCATGTTTAATGTGAAAAGCTGTTTAGTAGCAACTTGAAGCATTCTTTATCATCTGTTGCAACTTGAAACTTTGCAGTTTATTCTCTTAAGGAAAATGCTCCAGTTACAAGAGTAAAGCACAGTTGCCTACAGAGTTGTGGGAATTCTACTCCTCTGAGCTAGAGGCACTGGACATCAGCCTGAGTCTCCTGGAGCATGAATTTAAATTGGAGCCCCCTGCGGAATTCTCTGTGAAAACTGTAACCTTGAGAGGTGATAGAGGGTAGGAGAATGCAAGTTGCTGTGGTTTTAGGTCAGGAAACAGGCCCAATTTTTTTTCCTCACCCCACAGTTGCTAATTGGAATGATTTACAGAGCTGCTAAGTACATGAAAATTAAAAAAGCCCTTTTTGTTAATGGGGTATGACCTGTATAGGGATTTGGAAATAATTTAAGTTGTTAATGAAATGTCCCTTTCTGATTACTGTTCTTTTAAATATAGGTTAATCCCAGTTAGCTACATCTTTTTATAGAAGCTTCCCCAGAAAGTACTTTACAGATACTTTTCTGTGACTTCTCAGAAGGTTCTCCATCTTTCCAATATTAGAAATACTAAATAATGCAGGCTGAATAAAGTTAAAACTAGGTATAGCTATCCCATTATTTTAGGATGTGAATCTGAAGACTTGGCAGCTAATAGCTTCTGACATCTTTGATGTGTGTGTGAGTTATTGGTGTGGGGTTTTCCTTTCAAAATTAACCGCTCAGAGAAGCAATTTGATAACCTTTAAAAGGTAAATCCTCTTTTCTGGTGTTTCAGCGTCAAATGAGCACTACCCTAGTCCTTGGCACTCAAAATGCCAAGCACAGAATTTGAGGGAGAGAGGAGCAGGGAAAAAGCCCTGTAAAGTTTTTCATGAATGAGTTTAAAGACTCAATATACACTATCAGTCAGTAATACTTCACTCTCTATTTCAAAGCACTCGTAGTATCAGTATATGATTTCAAGAGCATTTAAAATCCTTGATATATTCTAATCTTAGCCTCAAGAAGTCAAAGGTCTCAAGGCCTGAGATGTTTGAAGTGCGTCTACTGTGTTAAAAACCTGTTATCTAACCTCCCCACAGCAGGCTGTTCTTCTAAAGGCCTGTTCCAGTCAAGTATGTTTTTTGTGTGTGTGACACAAACAGACACAGCCTGTAGAATATAGTAGAGGTTTAATTGATATCCTCTGGAGATGGAGAATCAACTGAAAAGGCACAGATCCAAACTCAGCAGGGGGCCAGTCTGCCTGTGAGCCAATTCTCCAGCTTTGGGCAAGCTAATTTGGGCAGAGTGAAATACCAACACATTATTCATGGAAATAAGACCAATTAACAGGCAAAACTGATGTTTCAAAGAACCTACTGCAGGACTTGCCATTAGGATTTTCTGCTCTTCCTTGTCCTCCAGCCCAGCCTTCTCCCTGTAAGGGAAAACCAGAGCTTATAAAAAGATGTTCCTTAGGGGAAAAGCAAGGAAAGCACGAGTTTTGTTTTCAAGCTATCAAGAACCTGTGCTCTCAGGGGGGTGTTCTGAGTCTTGTTCAACTAGGTGCTGAGGCGTTTCTTTTGTCTTTTTATTCCATGTTTTTCTTCCTTCCACTCCTGCTGTCAATCATGATGCTCCTGCAGTGATGGAAAGACACTGTTGCTCTCAGCTCCTGTTCTGTCCCTTTGTATCTTGTCTTCATATCCCTTAAATCCCAAGGACTGCAGGATGCTTTCTGCTCCCCCACTGCACCTTGGTGTATTTTGATGGGGTTTCTCCAGCTCAGTTTATTCACCACATCTACTGGCCAAGCCATTTGGAGTGCTGACAAAATGTCTGCCCAGACTTCTGCTGAGGAATGTGCATAGGCATACGAGGATGATGAATAATGCATCTTTGTAGCACGGGGTTTGGTGTGCAAGTGATGCTGAGCGCTTGGCTGAGTGCAAATGAAGGAGTACTCCTTTGACAAGCAGCATCATTAGGCTAAGTGAATTTAAAAGATGAAAACGTGACGGCAGTGCAATATAGCTACAGCTTTCACAAGTGGATAATACTCAAAATAAATATTACAGTCCTGAAGAGTGTTTTGGAAAGACCTGAATTCTGGGCAGGGAGAACCAAATGTGGTTGAAAAAAACAGCCTGAGCTGTTTAAGCAGTTTTGGAGTAGAGATGCAGAAAGATTCATGTGTGTGTGTGCATGCAGTTCTGCAGTCCTTTGAGCATTGCCGACTCTTCTGTTTTTCCTTTTGCTTCTCCAGTTAAGCTTAAGAACCTGACCTGAAACACAATTCTTCTTGTATGCACCTAGCTGCTCTTTTCAACACGTCTTTTATAATCTTTTCCTTCTTGAAAGCTTGGAAAGTTCTGACTTGCCGCCAAGGGATATCCTCTCCCTTTCCCAGATCCCTCTCTTAACTTGCAGGGAAAGCCTCTTCAAACACTGGTTACCAGCTGCAGAATGTTTGCCTGCGCCAGGACCCCATTTCTGCAGTTCAGGATGAAGAATGGAAGTGCCTTCCCAAACCTGACTCACTGCTTTAGTTTTCCTTTGGAAATTTCCTTTTAGCACAGCCATGAGATAGTTAGTGAATTAGTGCTTTTTTAAAGTTGAATAATTCAAGGATGAAGCCAGAATACAAATATGAGATGGAAAAAAAATAGGGCATAATCTTGCTTTCATGATTCCTGGCATAGGAAAGAAAGTCAAGACAAATTCTGGAGTTCCTGAGTAGGTTTTTTTTCTGAAGTGCCAGATTGGTAATGGGCATTTAGAGAACTGAATTTTACTGTGGCAGTTCTCAGCTGTGGTAGCTTGTTGATAAGTGATCCTCAAAGCATAATGGACAGGGTAAAAATGGAGAAAGGAAAACACAGATCCCACAGCAGTTACTTCTTAATTTCAGGCATGCACTTTTGAATTCAGATCCTTACCTGTACGTTTTAACCCATCAATCATATGCCACTCTCCAGAGCAGCAGCCATGTTGATGCTCTTTGGTGCTTCAAAGCAGCAGTAGGAGACAAGGGAACAAGATTCACAAAGCAGAGCACCAGTCCTTATGTTTCTGGTGTTTGAGCACTAGTTGAAAAGTGACACTAAGTCACAATGTACCCTTCTTAACTTGCCGCAAAAGATGAAACCTCATCAGTAATTAATGGCAACGTCCATAATTTAACGTTACTTTAAATAACTCTGAAATTTATCTGGCACAGCACAGGGGAAGGCTGAGAAGCACTATTTATGCCATCGTGTCTGTTTCCCAGGAAACCTGCTTTAACAGCTTCTGTGTTCTTTAGAACAAAGAGTTTGTCGGGTTTTAGGTGGGTTTAAAGGAATTTGTCAGATGATTTGGCACTGAAAGAAATACCCAAATGCTTTTGAATATCAGTATCCATTAAGAGTGACTGTGAAGGATATTTTTAGTGTAAGTTCAGTGGCAGAAAAAAAAAATGGGATTTCTTTTGGGTTTATTTGTAAGGCACTATATACTCTCTAAGGTCTAAATGCATCTGCCTGATTTTTATAGTCAGGTTGGATATAATTTAAATGATGCTATTACTGAGAAATTAATGCAGTGATAAACTTAATTCCAGCAATTTTAAAGGATCGTCCAGGATCATCTTTGATATCTTCATTCATTTGTATTTCACTGAATTGGGGACAAACACACTCACGGGGTGGTCCTACGCAATAGAAGATAACCTGTGTTAAACTGATATCAGATGAATTTGGTAAGCATTTGAGAATGACTGAGAGATTGTTCAGTGCATAGACTGACAGGAACATGTCTAGAGGTTCGTATGTTTGTATTATTTAATTTCAGAGTTGGGCTGCAGTTCCCAGAAAAGATTATTTTGAAGACCCTGTCAGTATTTCATCCTCATTTGAAACAAGAAATGGAATGGTGATACCATCTGGAGAAAAGCTCCTGCCTCTCCCCTTTTTTCCTGGAATCCATACAAACCAAGCCGTGGCAGGAATATTGGTCCTGCTGTGCTGTGACCTGACAGGTGTCAGCAAAGCTGAACTTTAAAGCTGATGATACTGAAAGTGAAAACAAAGATTTTCTGTTTCATTTGGGCTTTCTATTGTTTGTCCAGGCACCAAGTTGGTCATGTTTAACTGAGCTCTGCCAGGAAATCTTAGAGCATGTCCTCAAGCAATACTCAGAAGTGATCCTGTCTACCCAGTAAAGCACTGACATTCTGGGTAGCTGATGTAAGGAAAAGCAGAGGAGCTATCTGCCAGTGTTGGTGAGATACAGTGCAACAGCTAATGAGGGTGTGCAGCCAGCTGTAACAGACTTGGGTGGTAGAAAGTTTAATTTGAAAACTGCAGATGTACCTGTTTTTTCTTGGAAAAAGTTACTGATTTAGTTTAGACAAATATCAGTGGGTTTGAGTTATACAGTGACGAACCTGGAAACATCCTTGCTTTTCCAAAAGTTTCTCTGTGTCCTCTGCCCAACTATGTCAGTTGGCTTCATAATAAATAGTATGCTTTTATGTTGAGCTTGTCTTTTATCTTCAGACTATCAGAGCTGTAGTAGTGCTTATGAAGCAGCTGATATTGAAGGGGTGCTTACCTCAAAGGGGTCTGTCTTTTCAAACCCAAGACTTGCAAAGCTGATGCTGAAATAAATAATTCAATTTTTAGGAAACAGGAAACATCAGAGAGTATTGCTTACTTAAGTGGGAGTATTCTTTCCTCCACAGTGTTGAACATCGATGTTCAGTTGCAGCTGTACTGAAAGCATACCTGTGATTTGTGGTAAACACTTACAAGAATACCTTTATTAGACTATTATGGCATTTTATGAGTTTTATAAAAGAGTACAAATTTTCCATGCCGTGACTCCATCACCTGTCCCTCCCGCATCTACACTGAAAATACCTCAAACTTAGCATTGTCTCTGTGGGTAGAACAATGATTTTTTTTTTTTCTTTTTATTCAAGTCAGGATATTGCCAGCATCCTTCCTCCTGCAGCAGACTAGTAGTGGAGGACTTCTCAGCACACAATTGAATGCTGCAGTCCTGTTTTGTGTCTGTGCCATGGTACTGGCACAAAAGTGTAGAGGGTGTCAGATTTAGTAGACTGGGTCCATGTAAGCTGGTCCATTGAATTCTGTGTGCTTGCTGTGAAGGAGATTCAAAAAGAGCACTATTGTGACAATAAGCAACCTTTCAAGAAAAAGAAGGAAAGAATTAAAAATTACAAGATGCTGTCAAGAGACACCAGTGTTTTAATTCTGGGGAGCTAATTGTTGGTTTGTGCACTAAATACGGAGGGTTTCTGTCACTTCAGAAAGTTTAAGCTATACTTAGAAGATAATGGGGTATTGCAGTGAGACTATGCATTTTACTCTCTAGAAAGAACTAAAGATTTGCACGATCAGGAGCATAGTTTTGCTGCTGTTCTGTAGGAGTAGGTATACTTGTAAAATGCATTGCAGCAATTTTATGCCGCCTTATACATTTCCCATTAAACAGCCCAGCTACACCGGTGAGTTGGGTCCTCCAGGTCGCAGCTCTTTGGACAGCATGGAGATGGTGTACGCTCGTCAGGTGAGTAGAAATAAAAAAAGAAATGTAGTTAAATACTGGTTTCTACAATGAGGTGGGGGAAAGACAGCTCTGTGAGTGTAGTGTGTGAGAAAATGTGGTAGGTAAAGCCTGCAAATATTTGCCTGGAGTTAAAAAGCAATTGGCAAATACAAAAATTTAGCCTGAGTTCTTTGCAATGTGCTTACCTGACTGCTACAGGAATTTCTTGTCAAAAGGAGATCCTGAACACCATTGTGACTGTAGAAATCACTTATGCATGTAGAGTAAAATCTTTTCACCTTTCAAAAAGAAAAAAGCTTTTTTTGAAATTCATGTCAGTGCATAATTGCATACAATGAAGACTTTATATTCCCTTTATGCTCACACAGAGTCGTAGAATGGTGTGGTTGGAGGTGACCTGTGGAAGATCATTATTCTGATGTGTGCATGCAGGAAAAAACATGCTGAAGTATTAATCCTGATGTTTGTCGAATTCTATCTTATTTTAGTGGCATAACATATGAGAAGCTTTTGTGCAGCAGCTATGAATTAATGTCTGGTAGCATTAGACTCCGTCTGAAAATTTTCAGGGAAAAGAGATGAACCTTTGCATGAGCAATTTGTTACTTTTCTTATACGAGATGATCTGTTTACCAGCACTGTTGGAAATAAAATGAAAGAGAAGCACTTGATTTTTCAAAATGGAATATCTGAAACAACACAGACAAAGCCTTGTCTAATCTGCACAAATTACTGTTATTGTAGGCGTTGGCTTAGTCTTTGCTGAGCCAGATAGCAGCTTGTACAGCTGCTTTTCTCACTCCGTGTTCAGTTATGGGAACTATGAAGTAATGAATCACAGAGTGAGGTGTTTGGCTGTGCTGATACAGCGTACATTTGATTTAGTGGATCTTAATAGTGTATTAATACCTAAAGGGGATGACAAGAAATCTGGAGAGGGGCTCCTGACAAGGGCCTACAGGGACAGAACAGGGGGGAATGGCTCTAAACTGACAGGGGGAAGATTGAGATGAGATTTTAGGAAGAAGTTTTTCCCTGTGAGGGTGGTGAGACGCTGGCACAGGTTGCACAGAAAAGCTGCGCCTGCCCCATCCCTGGCAGCGTTCAAGGCCAGGTTGGATGGGGCTTGGAGCAACCTGATCTAGTGGAAGGTGTTCCTGCCCATGGCAGGAGTTGGAACTGGATGAGCTTTAAGGTCCCTTCCAACCCAAACCAGTCTGTGATTAATTCATTTCTTATCTTGTGTAACATACCTGTATTAAGGGTGTTCCTAATAGCATAATTAAGTCTGTACTTTGAGGCTCTTGATGTTATTCCCTGATATTTTGTGGACATGGAAAGCCCAACCTCTCTAGCAGTACCATTCCAGGGGTGCTGGAGATCAGGCAGTCCATACTATTTCAGTTTATCAGCAGTCACGAATATGCTTTAATTTGGCTGAAATGGTTAATTGTTCTTCATGGATAGTTCAGGCTGTTTCATAGAAACATGGTGATTTCACTCATGCTAGATTCTGTTTGCACTGCATCTTGTTTGCACACTAGGCATGTTGAAGAAGTAGCAAGTGCAAAAGGGACTTGAAGTACAACGTCGCTACCTTTCTGGTTTTGAGAATTATTATTTTCAGATGTAGCTGGAAGGTCTTCAGGCTGAGAGTAGAATAAACAATAGTAGAAGCAGCTAAATTAAGGCAAAATTTAAATCAAACCAGGAGTGGGTGTGTATGTACAAGTTTGGAAGGGCCATGTTTCTGTTCCCGTTTCCTTGTGTCTGTTGGATTTCCCTGAATACTGCCATAAACCAGCAAAATAGTTTCTTTTATATCAGCAGGTAGGAAGCTGCCATGCCGGGAATATTACAGCCGTCCACTGGTTGGGTCTGTTCTTTGTCTTTCAGTAATTAGCTACAATTAGTCCAACTGGGCATTCAGCACAGTGCTTTGCCATGCAGAACCCCTGAACAGCTGGATTGCTGCTTGCTTCAGGCTTCAGTGTGTTGTGAAAGGGTGGTTGCTGCCAATGCCCATTCCTCTTGTGTTAAATTGGAGGGTGCTAATGTGGGAGGGAAGCAGAAGGAATGCTGTTTTTGAAGCCTGGTTCAGATTTTGCTGCTGCAGCTGGGGAGAAAGATGGGGAGTAATATATACTGTTAAGCTTGCTTACTTTCAATATGTTTCAGATTTATATTTATAATGAGAAGATAGTGAATGGACATCTGCAGCCTAACCTGGTGGACCTTTGTGCTGCTGTTGCAGAACTAGATGATAAGGTACTGCCAGTAAGTTAACATAAGGAAATGTGTTTAATCTGGTTTCAGCTGTGATTAGCAGCCCGCTGACATCAGCAGAAAAATACTGATATTGCCAAAAAAAATTCCGTGGCCCCACAGAAAACACAGAGCCAATACCAGAATCATCTGTAGTACAGCAGGGCCCACCTGTGATGTTCTTGGTCATGGGAGAATTTCTTAACACTGTGAAGAAGTAAAGATCCTATTTTCACTGAGGTGTCCCATCATGAGCAGTGTGCTGTTGGGGGCAGCGGGAGAGGGCAGGGGAAATTGCTTTTCAATTTAAATGGTTTCTGTTACATTTGGTTTTCAAAACGTCATCTCTTAATCCCTACTGAATGTTTTTAGTTGTAGGTGAACGGTCTTCAATCAGACTATGCTAGAGCTGAAGTAGGCTCCCTTAGCAACCTGTAAAGCCCATAGGATTGACCTTAAACCAATGATCTGCCTGCTTTTCTTATTCTTTTCTTTGATTGTTTTACCTTGATCTGCCCCCAAAAAAACTAACACCCAAATACAAACCTGGCCACCTTTGACTTAGCAAATGGGGAGAGCAAAGAACTACTCAGAAGCAGAGGAGCAAATTCTTCAATCAGATCTGAATTACACATGTGCATCTTTGCTTTGGACAGCTGCGATTATTTTGATGGGGACAACTGAGTTTGAGAGTTCTTGCTGCTTTGAAGCACTGAGATCAAGCACCTGCCCTTGCTGAAGCTAACAATGCTCTTATTTCTCAGTATTCTGCTGTTGCAGCAGGGATACTCTCGTCCTGCAGACACTGATACGGTCTTGTCCTTGTAAATGAGCTGACCTGGATGGCTTTCAACCTTTTTTTTCAAAACCAAACTTTGTCCAAGTGATAAGTGTCCTTCAGATATTTCGTTGTGCAGCTGATAGCACAGCTTTCCAGCAGCAGCCAGAGCAGTTGCTTACATGAAAAGCTGATGCTGCTGTGGTACTTACTGAGTGGGAAGTCTGAACTGAAAATGGGCAAGGAGTCTGAGCATCAAGGTTTGAATCTGAGCATCCTAGGTTTGGAAATCAGTGTTGATACTGGGTGACAGTTGCAGGAGCAATACTTATAGCCATCTTCTTGTACAAGAATTATGCAGAGAAGCCTGGGAAATTGGAATTCTGTAGGATAGAAGTGGCTTACCTTCGTGACTGCATCCGGTACCTCCATTGCAAATCTAAATTGACATAACTCTTGTGGGTTTATGCTATTCATAAGCATCAGAGCACATTGCAGCTCAGAACTGTGCTGTTGTTCACCTCTGTACTCATCACGGTTGTATGGAATGGCTTGTTCACAGAACATCTCTGAGATGTGGGCCATGGTGAAACAAATGACTGATGTTACCCTGGTTCCTGCTAGCGATGCCTTGAAAGTCCGGACCAATATGGAAGTGCGAATGGAATTTGTGAGGAAGGCTCTGCAGTACCTGGAACAAAGGTAAGGCTTATGCTCTGGGTAGCACAGTTTAATAGAGTTACCTAATGATAAACTAGAATGACTGTAATGCAGCAAAAACATATTAACAGGTCAGCTGCCTTGTGCTGCTCACAGAAGCTTCTGTTGCCTGTCTTTTCGTTCTGCAGGGCTTAAAGCAGCCACTTGAATATAAAGCTGTTCTAGCTAAAAACTGTACTGGTTAAAAAGGCTTTGATCCATGGGGAGGTTGTTTAGAAGACACAAAGACCTTTTTATTTTTTTTTCTGTATCACCCTTAAATATTCTATAGCTGCGTGGTCATATGTGCAGATTTTTTCACTTGCAGAAAGAAATCTGTTTCCCCTCTGCAAAAACATTCGCCTTTTCCATATACTCCCTTCTGATAGCTGAGCACTGCCAGCAGCTAGGACTGTGAGAAAAGGGGGAAAGTACTGGGGACAAATCTGGTGCAATGAGTCAGGTCTGATCATGCCATTTTCTGTACTGAAAGGTTTGGATATGACTTGAAGAAGCTGAAGCTGAGACCTCTAGGTATGATTTTCAGACTCTGGGAAGTGGTTTACTGTCTATATTGGCAAGTATCATGGGGCCTATGTTCCTTAACCAAGACCATACTTGGAGAACTGCAGGCAGTTCCAAGCAGCCCAAAGCTGGAAAGACTTTTTAGCAGGGCCTATTGCAACAAGATGAGGCGTGATAGTTTTAAACTGAAAGAGCTGAAAGTGGGGAAGAGATTTTTCGCAATGAGTGTGGTAAGATACTGGCCCAGGTTGCCCCGAGAGGTGGTGGATGCACCATCCCTGGGGACATTCAAGGCTAGGCTGGATGTAGTTCTGAGCAACCTGGTCTAGCTGAGGGATATCCCTGCTCGTTGCAGGATCTCTTCCAACCCAAACCATGCTGTGATGCTATTCTATGATCCTGTGAATCCCTTGGTGCCTGTGTTACCTATTCACTGCACTTGTGGATGTTGCAGCAGTGTAGCTGCCGATGCCAGCAGACTGATTCAGCAGTGGGAAGCAAAAAATAGCTGCAGTGCAGTGTGTGGGCATTTGTTATGGATACAGATCTGGCATCTGAGCACAGCAAGTGCTGCACTCTGATACAGCTCACTGGGAAGGGATGTTACAGCCTCTTCTTGGCCTCTGACAGTAGGCTCCACGCCACATCAGCACTTCCTGCTACCCGGGCTGGTGGCAAACGTGCCTGCCTCTGCACCGATCAGTTGACGCATCAGAAGTACTTTGTCTCCTGTTGTTCCATCTTAGCAACCTGTGATGAGCCAATGACTCTTTAACCCGATTTGCTGAATATCTGATGTTCTAAATTTTTATAGTGCTGTTGTCTGATAACTAAAATCAGGAATTAGTTGCATATTGTTGCCTCCCAATTGTGGAAATCAGACCCTTCAGCCTTGATTTTTTGGAAAAAAGGAAAAATAAAAACAAGCTGCAACCATCAAACCACAACCAGAAATTTAAAAAAAAAAAACCCAAAAAAACCAAAAAACAACAACAACAAAAAAAAAACCCAAAACCAACCAACAAAACAAAAAAACCCCAACCAACCGAACAAACAAAACCCCACCAAAATAAAAAGAAAAAACACAAACTAACACTGTGCCTTGCTTTGAAGCTTTTCTTTCCCAGCAGGACTTGGCTAACACTGAGGTGTTTCAATGCCTCACTGGGCCCTCACAGGTACAAGGAAGAGATGTAATGGTTTTCTTGCATTAGTTGCTTTGGAGTAACTGTGGTCTTAAGCCCTCAGAATTGTGTGCTTAACTCTGCCATGATATTAATTATGATGATTGAGTGATACATGCCTACGTTTAGCATAGCCTTTCAGTTTTGTCTGGTGGTACAGTGTTTGCTGAGAAAAAAAGTGGAATTAAATGTAAGTTATTGCTGCTGCTTCAGTGTATTTCTTCAATGTACAGACTTTCAAAACTCCTCCTCCTAAACATGAAAATTTGTTAAATTGATCTGCCTTAAGAAAGGCTTTGATGATTTATTTTGGGAGGTGTTCTCAAAGCTGCCTTTACCAGTTGCTTTTCTCTAAAGTTCCCTTTTCTCTGATTTTTCTCCTGGTAAGTCCATGGCCCTAAGGTTTGTATTTGTGCTTGGGGCAGGGAGGAAAGGCAAACACATCTATGGTGTTCAAATGTTCTTTTGTGACAGGATTGATAGTTAAAGTGTTAGAATGGGAAGGGTTTTTGCCAGTTAGCTAATTGAGTCTAACTTAGTACTAAGAGAACTTAATGAGAAGAACCTCATAATACGGAGTTGAGCCTGGAGCAGTCCACCATTGACTACAAACATGGTGTCTCTTGAGACTGCTGACCACAAGGATCTTCCTAAATGGACTGAAATCTTTGCCTCATTTTGATGTAGTGATGATGTTTGAACATCAGGGTAATTAGCTTCAAATTGCTAATTTTGTTGTATCTGAAAGGCAGCAGGTGTTTTTGCAGCAAGTGTGTTTCAGTCTGCTCACGTTTGTTTTGCTTGTGGTGTTTTTCAGTTACAAAAACTACACTTTTGTGACAGTCTTTGGAAACTTGCACCAGGCTCAGCTGGGTGGTGTCCCAGGAACCTTCCAACTAGTCTGCAGCTTCCTGAACATCAAACTCCCTGCGCCTGTCCCTGGTCTCCAGGTATGTCCATCACTTTAGCCACTGAGCTAAAATAATAACACGAATCTGTTTGCTCCAGCACAGCCAGGAAACTAGTGCACCCTCCAGTGTTTTTTCTGTTGTTTAAGCTGCAGGCTGTTTTCCTGAGCAACCTGATCTAGTTGAAGATATCCCTGCTTATTGCAGGAGGGTTGGACTAGATGAGCTTTAAAGGTCCTTTTCAACCTAAACTATTCTGTGATTCTCTGATTCCTCCTCCTGCATTTTTTCATTAGGAAAATGGAAGATAGTAGACAATCACTTTGAATTCCGAGCTAGTCCTGAAGCAGGGTTCTATTCAGTAGTTCCAGTTCTAAATTCTGGAAATTATGGTCTCTTCCGGTGGTCTTTAAAGCGATCAACAAGCAAGTATTAAAGTATGATGATTCAAAAAAGCAGTAACTTAATCTCCCTGTTTTGTTTCTACTCTTTTTTTCAATGCTTATTGTAAGATGCTGACACCAGTTATTGATGACTAAATATGTAACGAATTAATCTTAACTGTAGCCTGAGCCTTTTATTTAGGAATCTGAATAAAATGTAATTCATCTGCACATAGTAGAAAGTGCATAGCTGTGCACCTACAGAATTACCGGATAAACAGGCAGGCTGGGTTGAAAAATTAAAGTTAAAAAATAATAAATTATAACATTGGAGACTGCATAGTTGAGTCTAGCTGTCCTTTTCTTACTTGCTGAGATCTGGGATTGGTTTGGTATCTCTCTGTTCCAGTATAAATGATTTTACTACCTCAGTGGTCTAATCTAAATCTGCTTCTGGGGTGGAGAGGATATTGTATGATCGTATGCTAGTTCTAGGCTTGTCAAAACTGAAATCTGGATAAACAGAAGAGTTTTCCATCCTTTGTTGTTAGGGTGTGCACGGCTGTCACAGGACTTAAACCTCATGACCTCTGGCTTCTGTAAGACAAACAGAATTTTTTACCAAAATCAGTGTGTCCATATAAGGGCAGAAATAATGAATGAGGCAAATAGTAAAAAAAAATAATAAATAATTTAAATATGCTGCTTTTGAAGAATTTTAATTATTTCTTACTCTATTTTCAGGATGGTGAGGTAGAAGGACGTCCTGTCTGGGCACTGATATACTACTGCATGCGCTGTGGAGATTTGACTGCAGCCATGCATGTGGTGAAACGGGCACAGCACCAGCTGGGAGAGTTTAAAACCTGGTTCCAGGAGTACATACACAGTAAAGATAGAAGGTACCTGGGGACTAGGAGAGATACTAGGAAAGATCTTTGTGAGTGGTGGGAATTGCTGTGGGGTAATGAAGTAATCAGTGGCTTGGTAGAAAGAGAAATATCTCAGGTGTCTTCTGGTGGTGATAGCTGCCTGGTGTTTGTTCTTCCTATCTAAAGTACATATAAAAAGTTTGAGTATTTTAATTTGTGTTTTTTTAGTCTAGAAATTTTCACAGAAAAAGAGTTGTTTTAAAATATGCAAAAATGTACATGACAAAAACGATACAGTGGTGTAGCTTTGCTTTTTTACCATAGGATCTGCTCTGTGTAACAGTAGGATGCTGCATACAGTAGATCAATTTAGTCTGCTGTCACAAATCCTGTGTCTTTTTTATTTCCCCCATGGCTTAATTTGATTGAATTCCCTTTGGGGAATGCTTTTTCTACATGTGTTTTCATGATAATTCTACACGGTAAAAGCAGGTAGTGTTTTTTAGGGGTCTTTAGAGGCATTCACTCTCACTTTTTTGCAAGTAGTTGAGTCAGTGCAGCTTAAGATGTGCTCTGAACTCTGCTGTGGTGATTCAGGTGATCTTCTTTATCTTTCCACTTGCAATGAATTTCAAATCAGTGCCTGGTCATCTATTGTATTATAAGGGTGCTCCCTTCAGGGGAGTGTGAACTTGACATTGTGCTAAGGTGCTGGCTGAAACTGGGGAAGGCCAGAGGGTCCTGCTGAGTGCCAGAACCTGAACCCATAATATCCCACCTTAGCCTACAACAGCTTCATTCATATATGGGAAGCCCTTATCCTGCAACATGTTGAATGCATTGGGCTTTTTAGGTATGAAAATGTGAGCAAGAAGGTATCTGTGTGTCTTAAGAGAGGGGAAAAGGTCTGAAGTGCCATTTACTGAGTGTATGCCATGCTATTCTATAAATTACCCTGGTTTGTAGAGAATATCTACGAGTGCTCATTATAACAAGATTGTTCCAGCAACCTTAGTGAAGGCACTGTCCTTGTTTTCATTACAAATATTTTAATGGTAAAGAGCATAATTGACTTATGTGGGTAATGGGTTAAAACTTAAACAAGGGAAGTTTAGATTGGATATAAGGAGGAAGTTCTTTAGTGTAAGCATGGTGAAGCACTGGAATGGGTTGCCCAGGGAAGTTGTGAATGCTCCATTGCTGGTGGTGTTCAACGCCAGTCTGGACAGAGCCTTGAGTGACATGGTTTCATTGTGAGGTGTTCCTGCCCATGGCAGGGGGGTTGGAACTAGATGATCTTAGGATTCTTTCCAACCCTAACTATTCTATGGTTTTATGATTCTATTTAATGATTAAAGTGTCTCTCCTAAAAGACTTTGTGGTACAACTACCTGCTCACTTGTTAGTTATTAACCCAAAGACTTTGGAAGCTCTGTTTCTGAAGTGGTGAAGTAGCAGAGTCAGACTGAAATGGCTCGTCTTCCACAATATAAACACACCCTAAAGAGGCTGTCATCTGACTTTCTTTTTTCCTGCAGTAGGTATTTGAAGATGATCCTCCATAACTTTAATTAGATATTTAAATTCACCATGTGCATAAACTTGACCTGCAGATGTAAATAGAAGGTGCAAGAAATACAAGACAGTGCTTACTGTCATTATGCCCTTTCTGTGAATGGGTACCTATTTACATGGATTTGTGTCCAGTTTTCATCATACAGGGAAAGATGGGTTTCATGTCTTTTCTATTAATGCATTGGGGTTTTTTTGACTCTTTTTCCCCTTAGACTATCTCCTGCCACAGAAAATAAGCTGCGTCTTCACTACAGACGAGCTCTGAGAAATAACACTGACCCCTACAAAAGGGCTGTTTACTGTATTATTGGCCGTTGTGACATTACAGATAACCAGAGTGAAGTTGCTGATAAAACAGAGGATTATCTTTGGCTAAAAGTAAGTGTGGTGGTGGGGTTGTGTTGCTGTTTGTTGCTTTTTGAGGTTTGCATCCTCAAGGAAAGAGAGATCTGTCTGACTGAGAACAAACGGTGTTTAATGGGAAGATGTTTTCTTCCAGTTCTTCACTGTGAGGATGATGAGACATTGGAACAGGCTGCCCAGAGAAGCTGTGGCTGCCCGTCCTGGTAGTGTTCAAGGCCAGGATGGACGGGATTTAGAGCAACTTGATCTAGTGGGAGGTTTCCCTGCCCATGGCAGAGGGTTGAAACTAGGTAATTTTTTAAGGTCCCTTCCAACCCAAACCACTCTGTGATTCTTTAAGAACAGGTCTAAGTGGTATTGCATTTCTGCAGTGCTCTGCTAACTTACGTGCTTCTAGGTGGGGCATTCTGCATCAGTAATACATCTGACTTGACCTTGGGGTAGTGAAGGGCTGGGAACCTGATTCCCAGGGTTGCTCTGTTACTCTCTGTGCTCTCAGGTGTTAATTTGGGGACGCTTGTCTTTTTGGAAGTGTCATGTGCTACATTTGACACTGGTCTTTGTCAGCTGTTTTTACGAATAGTGTTAGCTTGATGCAGTGAGGATCCTTTTGAATTTTCCTTTCTGGTTGGATTATAGCTGAAATGTTGGGACCCATTGGAAGTAGATGCTGTCAGTATTCACTACAGTCCAAAGTCCTTATCGTTTTGGTGGGAGCATGAGAGGTACTGATCAGTACCCATTTCTCCCCTTTATCTGAAAGAGTGAGTACAACTGAGGTATTTGTTAAGACTGGCTAAAAAAAGTAATGCTTTTAATTGTTGCTTGCATATTCAGGGTCCCAGCATCAGAGTTTGGTGATGTGAACAGACAGAGGAAGAGCCTCTGGGTTATATCTGCATAGATTTCTGCTGTTGCTATGTTAGAGATCTTTACTTTCTGTCAATGGATCCACCTGATGTTGTGACTAGAAGTAGTTTTAGTCAGTTGGTCCAATCTTAGGAGGACCTGCTGATGGAACAAATATATTCTGAGTGCATACCTTGTGCAAGATGAAGTTGAAAGATCTGTGCTTATTTTTCTGGTTGACCTTTTCAGCTGAACCAGGTGTGTTTTGATGACGATGGTGCAAGTTCTCCACAAGACCGACTAACATTATCACAGTTCCAGAAGCAGCTTTTAGAAGACTATGGTAAGAAACCAGAGAGGTGTTGTTACTTGGGGCTCAGCTTCTCCGCTTAGGGCTCTTTCCAGTTTCTTGCTTCTCTAGAGCAATGGCAGAAGATAGGCTGATAAAGTTGGGGCTGTTCAGCCTGGAGAAGAGAAGGCTGCGTGGAGACCTCACAGCAGCCTTCCAGTATCTGAAAGGGGCCTACAGGGATGCTGGGAGGGACTCTTCATTAGGGACTGTAGTGAGAGGACAAGGGGTAATGGGTTTAAACTTAAACAGAGGAGGTTTAGATTGGATATGAGGAAGAAATTCTTTAATGTAAG
>JAOEHY010041544.1:0-36990 GCA_025447955.1 Psilopsiagon aurifrons
CCCGCGCCCCGCCGCCCACGACCCCATTCTGTGCGGCCCTGGAGCCTGCGAGAGCTGAACGCAAACAGCACAATCGCAGCACTGTCCCCCGCTGCCGAGCGCCAGCCTAAAGACGGACATACCGGTGCGCCGTATTGACGGCGGCAGCTCTCCAGCTGCCCCAGCCCAAGGAGGCGGCGGAGCCGAGCCGCACCTCACGGACAGGCCACCGCTGTGGGGCTGCACACACCTCCCGCGCCGTGCGGGAAGGCGGAAGCTCAGCGGGAACATAAAACGCACACTCCCCAACCCCTTTGGCTGTGCCTCACTCCTCCCTGCCCCGTGACATCCCCCTGCGAGGGACTACCCTGCTCCCCCATCCAGTCGCCGTCCCGTCCTCTCGCGCCAGACTACAGCTCTGCTCAGCCACCTCCAGCTGCCACTGCGAGCAACGATACCCACAGCTACTCCCCACCCCCGTACGACGGAGCCAGCCTCTAACCCGAGGGAAGTGGGCCACCCTCAGAATGATTGCCAGCCGCAGTGCTCAATCAGCGCCTTCCCTTTTCTCTAGGCAACCCAGCTCCCGCCCCCATGCGGGGGGTGGGAGAGGCGGGCGGGAATGTTTACAAACAAGGTGAGGGAGTAGAGGAATTAGGAGGGGACCGGAGGGCCGGAGCCAGCGGTTAGCGCAGCCGCTGAGCCAATGGGGGAGCGCGCCGCTCGGCGGAAGGGCGGGGGAGGTACGTGCAACGTTTCTCTGCCCAACACCCGCTGGGGTTCGCGGGCGCTGGCGGGCCCAATGAGCGCTCGGCATGGTGAGGGAGGGGGTGCGCGAGCCCGAGCCCGAGTAGGAGCTGCTCCTCCCGGCGCCCCCTCCTCCCGCCAAGCGCAGCCTATCCCGGCTGGGCCGCGCCGGGCTCGGCCGGGCGCCGAGAGGCTCCGCTCCCGCCTGTTGGGCGGGGAGGGCGGCCGGAGCAAGGGGGAGGGGAGCCGCAAGGACATGGGCTGGCTCTGAGGGCCGGGGGAGGGAAGCCGACGTGCGTGTGCCTCCCTATATTTTAATAACTGTTTGTTGTCGGGTGGTGTGGGTTTTATTTTTTTCCCTTCAAGGCGGAGGGGAGAACAGCCGCCCCCCGCCCCAGCGCGCCTGCATGGCTCCTCTCCCCCAGAGCGCCCCTGGAAAATAAAGCCCGCCTCGGGCCAGGTGACATACCCCCGCCTCCGCGCTCACGCACACACGGGGAGCGGCAGGGGCGCGGGAGCGCCCGCCTGCGAGACCATGGAGGGACCCTCGGGCCCGGCGGAGGAGGGGGAGCTGCCGCTCCTCACCGTCAAGCACGAGCTGAGGAACGGTGAGCGGGGCGGGCTGGGGCTGCCGCGGGAGGTCATGGCAGGGTTCGGGGGTGCGCCTAGGGGAGCGCTCCCGCCTGAGGGGAGGGCTGCCGGGGGGGTCCGGCCGCCGGGACTTGGAGAAGGAGTGCTGAGGTAGGAGGTTCAAGATAGTTGATCGGGACCGGTAGGGAAATCTCGGTGAGGAAAAAGCCCAGAGGATGAACTGAAAGACATGGTAGGGGGGTGTGAGATGCGGGCAGGGGGTCTCTTATTTCTGATAAAAGTATTTCAGTTGGACTTGTAAGTATTTGGATCCCTGTCCCGCTTCCCAAGTGGTATTTGACGCTTTAGAAAGGAGATGAGTGTTACCCAGTCTTTTCTTTCTTACCCCTCCTCCCCTTTTTATTTATTTATTTTTATTTTTAATTTGTGTGTTTGACTTTTATGGCTGTGTCAGTATGGGGGGGAGGGCTATTTGTTACAGTCCTGAATGATGTCGTTTTCTGTGACAGCTTTTCTCTGACCTCGGTGAAATGCCGGAATTGTAGGGAGGGGAATGTGCCAACATGTAACCGCAGAGTTAGCTGGCTTTTCAGCCTATTAATTTTCTTGTAGCCCAGTCGTTACTCGAAGACCCTCTGGAGTGGTAGTTCAACAAATGAAATATATATGACCTTCCAAGATAACAGCAGAAATACCCTGTTGTTGGTTGTTGTGTTGGGGAAGATCTTTATATATTTTTGATAGGTGCTCTGTGCTTCTTAGAAGTTTCCAGGCAACTTGAATACTGCACTAAATCTAGATTTTACTTTTAATTTAGAAATGCATGTAAAACATAATCAGGATGTATGTTCTCTTTATTTGTTAACAACGGAGGTACTATTAACTCATGCCCTTTATTCCTTTTCTCTAATCTTTTTTCTCCTTGATGAAATAAAAGTAAATGCTGTTCGTGATGCTGTTCATCTTAAAAGTTTGAGAGCCGCTCCCCGGATTAGTGTAGTTGACATTGGCTGATGGGCCGATGTGGAAGTCAAGTGCTGGGTCTCTTCGGTCGCGTTGAGCCTTCTGTCCGCCTGTCACTCGGGGCTCGGCGGAGGTGCCCCAGCGGAACACAGCTATCACTGCAGCTTAAAACGAGGAAAGAAAAAAAAAAAAAAAAAAAGGCAAAAAAAAAAGGCGGTTTTCCTGATAGCTACGCAGAAACCAAAGGGACTGTAGTTTCCTTCTTTCAAGAAGCAGCAGAAGACTCGTGGAAGACATACTTTTCTCGTTGGGTGTTGCTAAATTTTAGTGTGTAGCATTAAAAAAGGGTAAGGGGAAAGGAAACGGAGCACGTTTATTCAATATGTTTACCTAGCTATGTCTAGATTTCTTTTTATAAAAGTTAGGACAGCATATATCCCTGGGGGATTGTTATTTAAAGGTAGTTTGAGGAATACACACTCGCACACAAACTAGACAAAGAGCTGTCTAATCTAACGTAATAAGCAGTTTTCATTTTGATCCTGGTCTTAAAGCTTCAGAAAGTATTGACACATTTCAGAATTCTTAGTCTTGCTTATGTCTTTTCAAGCTTCTAAAATTCAATCAAATAGGAATAAGTTGCTTTTCCCCTCCCGTTTCTCTTCTTATTAAATATTTAAAAACCTCTGCTTTCTGAAAAATGCTTTCTAGCAATGGCTTGTCTATTTCTGGAGCATTAGGGTGGAGGAGGGAGCTGCTCTGTCATGTACTCCTGGGAGACTCCTACTCCTGAAGATGTCAATAGTGTCATTGCTATGCAAGACGTATCAAGATTCTGTTTCAGAACTTGTCTCTACATAATACACAGAGATACAATAGTTTAGGGAGAAAAATTGCAGTCAGCTTCTGCTGATACAGAAATATATAAATAATCTATAGGATACTTTGGGTGTCTTTCTTAGGTTTTTTTTGTACTGGGTCTGGCTGTGTGGGTGCTTACCTGCTGGCTGGGGTCAGCCCACCACAGTGTTAGCAGGCAGCACTTCTGCTTCATTTTGGAAAGAAGGGTGAGGGGACATGCAAGTGCCAGATGATCTTAGTTTTTCTTAAATGCTGAGGTTGTATACCATTAATATCCTTTCAGTGTGTGATTTGTCTAGAATCTAGTGTTACCCTCCTCTCTGTGTTTGATGGTGCTAGCTCTGTGAATAATTGCCTGATTTAGAATTACATATCGAAAGTAACTGTCAGTTGACAGATGAAAAAGAGGTCAGTCTCCACAGTGCTTTGAAAGAATGTACTATTGTGGTAGAAAATAGTGGCTTCTTTGAGAAGAGAGTGTCTTGTTTTCGTAGTGTGAAAATTGTTGCTTCAACCTTGATAACAAGCTCAAGGTACAAAAAATTATATATTCAAATAATTTAGTTAATACAGGTGAACCTACAGTTATACTTCACATTTGCAAATACTTGGGTGTTCGAATTGCTCGAAAAGTTCTAAATAAGTTAAACACAGTCATTGATTACCGTCAAGTAGATGAACGTACTATAAACCTTGAATTTAAGATTAAATGAGTGTTTTCAAGAATGAAACAGATGATTGTTGTTACCTCCAAGCAAGTATTGCGGCATATGAAAATGCACAGAGCATATGCAGTGCAGTGCTATTTCTACACAGCTCAGAGCTGATTGTTAACCCTGTCATACCACGGTTTGACTTTTTTTAAACTTTGAAATTACAGTGCTGGCTTTGATATGTAGGGTAAATCTTTATTTTGCCTCTATATCTCATGTTCTTTGGGCCCTGAAAGTCCCATGTTGCATGACCAGAAAGCAATTAATGAAAAAACATCATTTCATAGGCATGCAGATTGGACCTGTGATAGGGAAGGAGCTGTGGTGCATAACACTTGAACGTCTCTGTGAGATGCCGTGTGATTTACTGTGTTATAGATACTGGGCTCTGCTCTGCATATGTATGTGTATATATATATATATATTTTTTATTTTCATGAGGCAAAGAATAAGAATGTCCCCTTGCTGCTGGGGAGGCTCTAATGTATGCATGTGCTTCAATGATTGTTCCCTCAGTTTATTATTTTGCAGATTAGGTACAGCAGTGACTTTTAGGACACATTTCAGTTAAGAATTATTTTCTTCTAATATATATATAGTAACTTCCCCCTGTTCCCCCTTCTCCTGTCATACAAACCATTTCTTCCTCAATGGAAACCTTCAGCTACTTTAAAAGAGTCGCCATCTTTTCTCACTTTGGGAGGGAAATGAGTTTTGGGGGAAAGTGGAATCACCTTCTTTTTTCAGGAAGCAGAAGTAAAAGATATGCCAAAGATCAAATGGTAGGAAGTGGTGACTGTCTCTGCTTCTCACTGAAGCTCTCCAGTGAAAATACTAAGAAAAATAAATTTTCTGCAGTATCTATTTCTAGAACCTTATAAAGGAAAAAGTTTTTAGCTCTAAGGCTAACCTTAGAGTTTGTGAACTTCTTTTTGGAGACCTAAGAAGCTTCGTTTTACTTATAGTGAAAAAAGTATGTCATTGCCTTTTCACATTTTATATGTACTGGTAATGGCGTGGAACGCAACAATGGTAAATGTAAAGCCCATTAGAGTTTTTGTGCGATAGGGAGGGATATGGGCAGAGAAGGAAAAAACTGTGATGCAGGTAAAAAGGAAATAAAACTGTTGAGAATGAGATTGTTGTCCCACCTCCTCTTGACTTCTGTCCTAGTTCGTGTTTTTGGGGAAAAGAAATAAAATGAGGACCGAAGGATCCTTAACCTTTGGTGTGCGTGACTTGTCTCATGTATGTGCACTACCTGCTTTGCCCAGTGAGAGGCAGAAATAAGCAAAACTGAGATATTGAAGGGAGTTTTTGAGATATCCCATAAATGAATGGGTGATAGGCTGTGTGTATATATATATATATATATATGCAGAAACGCATGTACAGCCCGGAAATCAACGTAGCAATGGGCTGCAAGGCTCCAAAGGCAGAAGAATTAGAAACTTCCACTTGAGTCAAATAGTTGAAGGCACAATTCGGTATGAAAACGTAAAAGGCTTCAGATCATAAATGCATAGAGTATTTGAAGGTTTTAGTATTGCAAATTTTTATTCACCCTTTCTTGAAAGAGAACTTAAACTAGAGTAGATTTATTTGCAAACTGTAAGTTTGTGTTATATCGTAAGGCATTGTGAAAATTCCTATGGCTAAAAAGCATGATGAATCATGCATTAAATAGAGTAGTCAGCCTTCACTATGGAGCTATATCTGGCACTTCTACAGTACTCTATTTTTTTATTTTTAAAAGGAAGTTTTCTTGTGAAAGTTTTGAGATTTTTAAAGATAGAGACTTTTTAAAATAATTCTTTGTGTAAGACTTAATTTTAAAATTTGACTATGTATTATGGATATTTTTTAGAGATCAGGAGATATTAGTAGTTGACTATGTTCAAAATTAAACTGCTTTTACTTCTACTTTTATCTTTTGAGCACTAAAATACATGTTCTCCCATTGCTGTGGGAAGTATATAAAATGTTTTAAGAGACTAAGTTTTGTGAATCATCCTTATTATGACTTAAATCTCTAGTTTTTACTCTTTACAGAACCAATTCTTCTTAAAAATGTTTTGTACTGTAAGAATTTATTGTTAGTATCTTCTGTTAACTTTGATTATGATATGCTTTGGTTATTAAGGAGAAAAGTGACTATCGATATATTGGTGGGTTTTGGGGTTTTTTTTTTTGTTGTTTTTTTTGGTTTTTTTTTAAGCTTTGGAGTCTAACAGACCTGCTAATGTGATTTGTAAAAGGGCCTTATTTTGCTGTCATTGCTTCAGTGATATAAAACATCTAATGTAAATGAGGACAGTCACAGTTATTGTTGTCAG
Organism: Psilopsiagon aurifrons; assembly: GCA_025447955.1. Taxonomy (NCBI): domain Eukaryota; kingdom Metazoa; phylum Chordata; class Aves; order Psittaciformes; family Psittacidae; genus Psilopsiagon; species Psilopsiagon aurifrons. The sequence continues at coordinate 6,191 of JAOEHY010041544.1, forward strand.
CCTGTTGTTTAGCTTTGTTCCAGTGTATTCTAAATGTGATGGTTTAAAAGCTCATGCTGGATTCCACAAAAGTTAGGCTCACGTGGCACTTTAATTCACTTCAGGATTTTATTCAGGAGGCAATTCGGAGAACACTTGCCAGAATTCTTTAAACGTAAGAGAAAGACTGGTTATCTGAGGGTGTGATTTGCAGCTATAGTCTTCATATAAATATTTGCTGGATCCCCTTATTGCTTGTCATCATCTGATAACTTATGGTAAACGTTCTTCCTCTTGTGGATGTGCTCTTTGCCCCCCTCTCCCCCATTGTACGATCCTAATGAAGAGGTGCAAGCTTTACTTCTGAGTCATTCTATGGATAGGCAGCTGACCTGGTTTACAAAGGATTCATGTTACACATGGTCACTTTGTTTTTTTGTGTTTTGTTTTGTGATCTATTGTGACTGTTTCCTCTTCCCATTTTTTGTTGTGAAAATATTTCATGCTGGCTTAGACAGATGGTTATAAAAGCTTTACCTAAGAGAGGATAATTCTGAAGATAATTCTTAAGTTTCCCAGTTAATGTCTGCACAGACTAATATGTAAATACGTTCCATCCACATTCAAATTGTCAGTTGCTGTTGTTTTGATGGTAATCTACATTCTGTTATTTTAACACTGTTTTCAAAGTGGCTGTGACTAAATGAAGTGTATTTTTGAAGTGTTGTACTGATTTCTGATGATAGAGAAGACCAAAGTTGGTTTGTATCTTTTTTTAAGGTATAATTTCTTGTTTGAAAAGCTGTGCACAATCTTTCGATATCTGCTATTTTGATCTGACTGATTTAACTCTGTTCAGCATTAGATTATCTGTATCAGCTTTATTCATTAGTATCTGGCCCAATCACATTTTTTTTTTTTTTTTTACTAAGATGTGATGTACAGTGTTACCGCACATTACGCTTCTAGCTGACCATGGTGATACTTCTAGTTGAATCTTGGTGAACTTGTAGTGATGCATCTCACAGTAAAGATAAACCTTATAGCAAAATCCCCTCTGTAACAGCAGAAGGGCCACTGCCAGTGAATGCAAATGAATCTTAACATGGAGCATTTTCCAGTTCAAACTATTGTAAGTCTGGATTGTTAATCTCTGATGTCTGCTGTTTTATCTTTATTTCAGCTTCTGATGTGTAAATGATAAATTTGGTAAGATAGTTTTCTGCAGCTTCCATCTGTTTTCATAATGATAATGATAGTTTCCTGTCATGTTCCCTTCAGCATTTCATACTTCCAAATTTCCACATGATGTATTCTACATAGCTGATACTTCAGAGGTCTTTATCATCTTTGGCTGTGTAAAGTTTTAGCTTCCAGGCCTTCTAGAATGGGATCAGCAGCTTTGTGAGATCTTGAATATTTTGTCAATTCAGATGGTCATCCTCTTAAGCATCTAGTATTACAGAGAATGAATAGTTGTCACCCGAGTTATTTAGTTATGATCCTAGGGTTCAGGGTATCATCAATTATGTTTTTTTCTTCTTTGGCGTGAGTTTAGAACTGTGTGCATGTTTTATTTTTGCTCCAAATTCTTGAGTTCACATAAGAAAAATGCAGGTAGTCGTTGAGATTATATGCTTTTAAATTCCATTTTAAGCTTGTAAGATAGATCCCTGACCTGATTAAACAGCACTCTTGTTCAGTGACGTGACAATTACTAGTTTGTGACGTACTGTCAGATTTCAAGGACTGGAATGTTTTTCAATTCCCTTCACAAATAGTTCTCAGTTGCTGAAACCAGTTGCAATCAAAGCATAACTTTATATAGAGCAGAAAATTGTTATAACGTCCTAGATGAATTTTCCTTAAGTGTCTAACAGCTGTTGTGTGCTCTCTGTTAGAATGTGGCTTTGTATTTGTGTCCCATTGTTGTCATCACTGCCCTCCTCCCAGAAGGAATGTGCCAGTTTTGCTTAATTTCAAGGAAAAAACACCTACTCTTCACTCTGAGTAAGGCATAAGCTCAAGTCTGAGTTCATATGACTTACGACTTTGAAAACAGCATCTGTATTTTGTTGAAGTAACTTAAAATTGATGTGTTAAGTGTGTGGAGATGGGCTATTCTCTGAAGTAAGGGGTTAGAATCAAGTTGATGTTGGTACCAGGCACTGGACACCTAGTAGTTTGAAATACTACGGAATGTCTGCTGTCCTATTTTCCTTCTAACTTTCTCTCTTCTCCTTTAAGTTATCTGAGGTTCATTGTTCTGCTCAGACAGCAGAGCTGGTTTCCTGTTGCAGAGAATAGTCAAGTCACACCTTTCAGGCAGAGCTTGTCTTTGAAAGTTGCTTGATCTAGTTCAGTAGAGAAAGCTCTACTTGTTCTTGTCTGCTTCAAAAACCTGTATGCAGTGGAGTCCAGAAACAGAGGACACAGCACATCTTAATTTGAAAACAACCACTGTTGAAATACTGTTTCTTAATATCATAAAAGTAGAATTAAAAGCAAATAGAGTAATTGCACGGTATCAGCTTCCACAGTTTAGTTCACGGTTGGCCGTCTCAAAGTTCAGGTACAGTGCAGGTGACAGTCACGTCTCTTATGTCATCTGGAGATCCTCCATCAGGCAGAAATAGTTTGTTCTGGTTCCCAGAGTTAAGCAGGCTGTCCTGCTTCCAGGGGGGCTGAGAACAGCACCACTGATATTCGTGCATTGGTGTCTCTGCATGTGAAGGTTTATCTTCGCAATGGAAATATTTCTAGATATTTGCTTCCTGTTTTTCCTTCTTTTTGTCTATAGTGGAATAGTTCCACCATTTCCTCTTTGTTTTTATGAATGCTGTGATGTTTTGGCCTTCCCCTTCAGTCTTTGTTTTTGGGTTGATCTGTTGTATGTTGCTGTTGCCCGCACTTGCATACTGTCCTTACTGTGTTGGTCCAGTGCTGATTGCTGTGAATTAGAGTAAAACACAAGTGGAAACTTCTTCTAATAGTGCATCTCTGCAGTTAGTGTGTTTCCTAGAGAGTCCCATCACCTTACTACTTTTTTTTTTTTCCATGATGCCCCACCATCCTTTATACCGCTGTGTCATTTATAGCTTCAGATTGTTTGTGGAATAACTCTTGTCCTGTTGACTTGGGCAGTACTTTCCTCCTGTCCAAGCTTAGTTTCCTTCCTTGGTACTGTTCAGCTTATGTATCAACAGACTTAGAAAGAAAGGGGCATGAAGAAGTACGTTTTCTGTTTCCAAAATTGCTTTCCTGGTGCTCAATTTTTTATTTAAGACCTTTCCCAAAGCTGCTGTTTCTGAGTGACATCTTTGTGTACACTGAAATGTTGTTATACTATTTGCTAGAAATATTGCTGGCTAGGTGACAGAGTGTAGATCCTGTTGCACTCTTGACAGATAGGTTGCCTTCATGCAGGTTGCACAAATAATTTTTGATCAGGTTCTGATCACAGTCCTTTCCCTCTTCTGTCAGCACAACCTTTTAAAGCCTCTCTAACTTGGAACAGTTGTCTTGGAATTGCAGAAATAATTTCTTGCGAAAGGTCCTCTTGACAGCGGTCATTTGGATTTTGAGGAGTGACTGGTGAATAAACTGATCTTGGGATTTATGCTTCTGAAAGCTAGTTGAAGGAAATGTTGGCATAACAGCTATAATTCTGGAAAAACTGCATCTTGTGTTGGCTACAGTGTCAGAAAGTGCTGCACCTGGTTTCAGCAGATGAAGACAAAGAACTGCTTTAGCAGTGTGATTGGAAAGCACATGGCACAGGCACAAGGTCTACAGCTTGCATTTCTCAGGGCACACTTCAGAGACGGACTGAATGTAGCAACTGAGGCTGTAGGGCAAGCCATTGCCAGTCATGGCAACACTGGGAGAAGCACTTTCAAAGAACTGGTAATCTTTTCTTGTAGCTTTGAATTTTAATATTTTTTTTTTACCCTACTTCTTGCTTCATAAGGAGTAATTCTGAGAATTTGTAAAATGTCCTGTTATACCCCTTTGTGTTATGCAGCACTTTTTAGCTATCTGACCTGTGTGATGCCTTTTTTCTCAGTATAACGCAGAAAGAATGAAGTGGGACGTATTTTATGTGCCGATTTGTGATGTAGTTTCTCCTTTTACTATGAAAATAATCTTACAATAACCTTTAAAACTTTTTTTTTTTTTAAAGATAGATAAACACCCTAAACGGAAGTAAAAATAGCGTTAACTGAAGAGTGCAGAATTATAGTTCACATTGAAACAAGTATATATAATTTAAACTAGGTATCAGCTTTTTACTGTGTAACCTTATAAAAATGAAAAAGGTTTTACTAATGTTATTGGATGCAGAATACAAGTTAAATTAGGTTTGTGGTACAGTTTAGATTAATGAATTAGGTTTAGGACTTGATACCTCTTTAGGATTATAGCCAGCACTACAGATCTTCAGCATGTTAATGGAGATGCAGTGTTTCTCTGTGTTCTGCTCTCAATCTTCCTATTCAGTGCCAAAAATATGGCAGGATTAAATGACTGTTTTGCTTTTTAGAAGGGTGTTCAATTGGAAAGCCTTCTGCTGACAGCTCTTAAAGGATGTGAGATGGTAAAACCTTTCTGTAGTATTCCATAATAGAAGATTGAAATCGGTGATTTTTCAGTGAAAAATTTCTTCCCACTCCGAGTTCAGCACATACTCAGCTAATATCCAGAGAAGTTCTATGTCCTGGATCTTTTCAGTGGCATCTGCTGCTTCATTAAAACTGTGGACACTCTAGTCTGATCTCTTTAGGATAGTCTCTGACTCATGCTGTCCTTGGCAGGAAGGACACAGTTTTGAAACTGTATACATTCAGTACCATTCTCAGTACTTGTTAAGAAGAGTAATATGTAATATTAAGTTGCTTCAAGACAGACTGCTTTCTGACTCTCACAGGACATACTGTAATTATATAGACACTAACTCAGTCTAGATTTGTCTTACCTGTTATTAATCCTTTCTTGGCACTATGAGTACATCTTTTTTACTGCTGACTTCAGCAATGACTGTGATGTAGCACTAGCAACAGTATTTGTTCTGTTTGCAGTGAAAGTAGTATAGCAAGCTTTAGTTCAACTTGTATGTTGCATATTGCCTCATTGAATGGTTAATGATTCTGGTACTGTATTTCCTATTACAAGTTACTAAAATGGAACTGATCAGAAAAAATCATTGTCATGTGTACTTCTGTTTGTACAAGAAAAAATCCTGAAAGCTCTCCTAGGCTTTTTAATCTAGAAATTTGAAATGGTCTCTCTGTGCTTATATCAAGTTTGATTAATGCCTTTTAAAAATAAATGGCAGGAATTGAAAATAATATTTTAGATGAGATTTCATCAGTGCCTTGCATGAGAGCACTAATGTTACCCTCTCCTAATTAGATGCATTTTGTGTGTGTGTGCAGATTCCTAGGATTGTTAGAATAAGCCAACGATTTGTATTTTCATTTTAGTGTTTTGATTTTTTAATACTTGTATCTCCTTTGCAGAGAGATGTCTTTCTGAAGCTTTAAGTTTCTGTTTGTTTGAGTTGTTGAGTTACTGCAGTTCTGTGAATGGAGACTGACTGTACATTTTGTTAATTTGGAAAGCACACTGTCTTGATAAAGTTTCTTAGAAATGTCAAACCACATGAGAATTTCTGTTGAGCAGAGTAAGCTAATTTCGGCATCTCCTGTCAAAGAGCTTTCCTTTTTTGGTTAAGACATCATTGTATTTTAAATCTGAGGTGCTGCTACTGAAAGCTTCTTTGCATTTTGCCTAAGACTCTTTTTTTCTTTCCCTTTCTCCCCCACCCCCTAGCCTTTAGACTTACAGTATGTCTTGAAGTTGCTCTTTGAGAGGCGTTCTTTTAGCAACCATGCCAGCTTATGCAGCTTCTGCTGCTTGATGCTGAATCTTTAATTATGCTAGAAAAACTGCTTGTGCAGCTGCTCAATAAAGTGGATCAGGGAGCTGAACTTGGTTAAGAATAATCAAACCTGGTTACTTTTTTGCCTTACTGCTTTTAACCTGGATCATTTCAGTGAGCAGCTTTGCTGAATGGCCTGCAGTTACATAGATGCAAATGAATGGATAATATTATGACAGGAATTAAAGATGGAAAAAAAACCCAGGGACTGCTTAAGGTTTTCTTTTTGCAGCTTATAAAAGGAAAAAAAACCCACCTAATCAAACCCAACCAACCAGCAAATAAGAAACCTACCCCCCAATTCCTTTTAAAAAGAGGGCTCTTAAGTTCCCTGCTTATAAAAGTGTCTGTTAGACAAAAAAAACCAAACCAAACAAAAAAAACAAAACAACAAAAAAACCCCTCAGTGTTGTAGATTTGTATAAACATAGAACCTCCTCCTCCCAAACTCCCCATCAAATGGAACAACTTCGTAGTAGGTCAGATTTTAGCAAATGTCTTTGTTTTGTGGACTCGAGATCTTTCCAACTCAATGTTAAATGCATAAACAGTTATTGGAGCTCTGCTTAAGGCATCTCAAGCACCATATAGGTCTGTAACATGGGAGTACGCAGGGTGCTAGGGCTAAGGGATGACCTGATTGTTGTCTATAACTGTGTGATTAGAGATTACAGACAAGGTGAAACTAGAGTCTTCGGAGAGGTATCTAGTGTTGAGACAGTGTATACAAGCTAGATGGGCTTCAGTGATTATTCTGTGATTTTAATACCTCCAGGATCATTGATGGCAGCAAGAAAATTGCTCTCTCTTGCTTTTCAAGTTAAAAGAATACAGAATGCAACTGAATGTCCTTTTACTGCTGCATATTTTGTTCATCTGCTAACCTGTCACTGAGGCTTCAGTAGTATGTCAGAATGATATTTTGCTGTAGTGCATATCTAACAGTTTTTGTTTTGTTTTTTTGTCCTTCAGCAAATTTGACAGGCCATGCGGAGAAAGTTGGAATTGAAAACTTTGAACTCCTGAAAGTTCTTGGAACAGGGGGTAAGGTGCACTGTTTTTCGAAGTTGAATGTTTGAAGTATTACTCTAAAATATAGTTTTGTTTTCTAGCTGAGGTTTTGATAATTGAAACATTATTTAGGAAGATGTATCACTTTTGTATTGCTTAGCATAATTTTCTTCACCTTTTTTCCTCACAAATATTGTTTAAATTGGTGGTAATATGTTCTAATTTACAGCCCTTTTTGAATATACACTTAAAAGAAAGGAAAATAAGTGGCTTGAGATTTGTGACAATTTAATACAGTTTGTGAAAAATCTGATCTTAGTTAAGGCATGGTCTTAGTAATTTCATTAAATTTTAAGACTTTGGACAATAATGGTAGTACATTATTGAATAAGGTGTTTGACTCTTTTAACTGTATGTTTCAGAGTTGGCAATGGCTTGGCTAGTCTTTTCTGTCGTATTCAAATCCCAGTAATTTTTTAGATGGAAAACATTCACAGTTGTCCTACAGATTTCAGCACAATGTTGGAGCTTTGTATGATGTTGTAGGATTGCTGACTGTAACTAACCAAAAAGCTTTGTTTCTCCTTTTTTAAAGAGGCGCATGCACAGGCCTGTAACAGACCAAAAGTTACGGCTTTTATTCTTCGTGTATTTATGGGTTCTTTTAGTCAGTATTAACATCAGATGCAGTGTGGAGTAGATTGGGATAATCACAAAGGTGGACTATCACCAAAGTCTGTAGAAGTTTTAAGTTAGTTTATAATACTAATTTTTGGGTGTTACCAGCCATTAGCTGGTACTGAGGCTAAAATTGCATAAGCTGCTACATCACTGAAAAGAGCTAAGGGTTTTGTATTTAGCTGTCATACAGATTCTGTCTTAAATTCATTAAGCCATTAAATCACCTGAGAGTATATTTTTCTCTTTCTGAAGTAATTTTAAAAACCTTGAATTTTAACACTCTTAGACTCAACACTTGCTGTTGTGTTTTAGCCGCTAGGGCTAGAGGTGAGGACACTTTAATATTCATAGGTAGAAGCAGCCATTAAGAAGTGGTCAGTATTGGTCTAAGCGAGGCTGCCAAAAATGAAATGAATTTTGTATTTATGTGAGGATTTCTTTCTCTTCTGCTGACAGAAACATTGTCCGAATATTTAATTATACATGTGTTTGTGTGTGCATGTGTGTGTAAAAACCAGTCCATACCTAAACTTCTTTTCCTTTTTCATTAACACTGCTGTTAGTCTGAGATCACTTTAACATTACAGCTGTTGCAGTCAGAATAGAACGTAAATTTTGGTGGTTTCATAAGTGTCAGTCTTCAAGTTCAGACTAGTAGTAGCCTGACCTCCTTTTATTGCCTAGACACTACCTCCAAAATACTCCTTTAGCTGTTGTTAGACTGCTGTCTTTCATTCATTGCTACGTTCCACACCCTCTTCATGAGCAGATTAGCCGAATTCCTCTTGGCCTGGGGTACTCATAATCATAGCACATAGTCCTTAAGCTCATAGAGCAAAGCTATCCACTAGTGCTGAGTTATCCACTCAGGTTAACAGGGCAGTTTTTGACCTCTTTCAGAAAAGGCTACTGCAATGGCTTGACAATAGATGTTGTCAGTGGATGGTGTGTGCAAGAGAAAAAGCTGAGGAAGCATACCTGTCTGTCTGCATCCTGCTCTGGTAGTCACGTTGCTCCAAAAACATCTGTCTTAGCAGACAGAACTATTTCAAGAACTCACTAGAAGATTCCTGCAAACTTCAGTAGCCCAAGGACATCTTGGGTATCCTGGAATGGCATTTGTAGAAAGAATAGTTGTTTTTTACAATGTGTGTGTGGGGTTTTTTGGTTGTTCATTTTTTTTTTGTTTGTCAAGGAAATGCTAGTTGCGCTTTTTTTAATGAACCATTTCAAACAGCATGAGGTTCTTGCTTTGGAAATCTAGACCATCAGAGCAGTCAAGAAGCTTTTTTCAGTTTTAAGAGTATCACAGCTAAGAGTAGTGCACTAGGTGTGTCAAAGGTCACTGATTTCCAATTGCTGGACAGCATTAAATGCAAATGACCTGATCAGAATGGAAGTTCTGTTTGCTTTTGAGGAAGTGGCCATCTGTGAATTGCCAGTGTTTGCAATAGCATAAAAGCATGGAAAACAGAACTGGAATTAGCTTAAAGAGGCCCTCTAATTGCTTGGCCGAAGACACAGTCAAGTTATACCTGCATCATCCCTGGCAACAATTAATTCTTGAAAGACTCCAGTAGTAGAGATTCTGCAAACTTCCTAGATGTTCCCGCTAAGGTTTTTTAATTTACAAGCTTGAGAAGCATTCTGGGGATAGCAGTATGTAAAAATCTCCCCTCATTCCTGCAAGAAATTTCTGAAAGAATGGTATTTCACAGTAGAATATACCTGTGTTAAGGCATTTCTTGTTACTGAACCGCAGAGAGCTTGTACAAATTGACTCTTCATGCTGTTGGTTTAATAGCATACAAACCCTTTTGTAAAAACTTAGTTTTTAGGAAGTTCTATAACTACCTCGCCTGTGCCAAGAGTTACTGTGCAAGCACTCACTCTGAAGTATAGAAAGTCAACGTACATTGTACCTGTTGCATGTGCAAAGTCTGGGGCTATAAATTCAATTATTTCAATTATTTAGCTATTTTATGGACTCTATGGTTTGGTGTTTTTTTTTTTTTTTTTTTTTTTTTTTTTTTTTTCCTGTATAATATACCGTGGTGTTTTCCTCACAGTTTTCACAGCAGATAAATAATTTTTCAAAAACTTCTTAAGACTCTAACCACCTTTTTGCATGCAAACTTTGCTATGAGGTCTTGAGTGTGTTGTGTCATGAGTTGTGGGGTCCTGTTTAGGCCTGCAATATCTTCCACACATACTTGAATTGAGGTTCAGAAGTGAGTATGACTACTCTGACTTCTCAGTTCTTTCTACCAGAATATATGTTTACTTGAGGGAATGAGAAGAAACACGATGAAAACTATAATCACAATAAAGTAAGTCATAAATATTTGGAATAGCAAGTTCTTCCTACAGGCTCGTCTTAAATGATACTGTACAAGAGTAAGGCCTCATTTAGAAATAACACTCTGTACAAAACTACTTGTCTGCATTTCAGTTGTCCTTAGGCTTGCTCTCTCAAAAAATGAGGTAAAGGCTTTGAAGATAATTGCACGTGTTCATGATAAGTAAGAGACTGAATTATCTTGTAGTTTTTATTTGGTTAGAATAAGAAAGGAGGATATTTGCTGTTAAAAGAATCATAGAATCGTAGAATAGTTAGGGTTGGAAAAGGACCTTAAGATCATCTAGTTCCAACCCCCCTGCCATGGGCAGGGACACCTCCTACTAAACCGTGCCACCCAAGGCTCTGTCCAACCTGGCCTTGAACAGCACCAGCGATGGAGCATTCAGAACCTCCCTGGGCAACTCATTCCAGTGACTCACTACCCTTACAATAGAGAACTTCCTCCTTATATCCAGTCTGAACTTCCCCTGTTTAAGTTTGAACCCGCTACCCCTTGTCTTCTCACTACAGTCCTTAATGAAGAGTCCCTCCCCAGCATCCTTGTAGGCCCCCTTCAGGTAGTGGAAGGCTGCTATGAAGTCTCCATGCAGTCTTTTCTTCTCCAGGCTGAACAGCCCCAACTTTCTCAGCTGATCTCCATACAGGTGGTGCTCCAGTCCCCTGATCATCCTTGTGGCCCTCCTCTGCTGGACTTACTCCAACCGTTCCATATTCTTTTTATGCTGAGGACACCGGAACTGCACACAGTACTGCAAGTGACGTCTCACGAGAGCAGAGTAGAGGGGCAGGATCACCTCCCTCAACCTGCTGGTCACGCTCCTTTTGATGCAGCCCAGGATAAGGTTGGCTTTTCTGGGCTTCAAACGCACACTGCTGGCTCATGTTCATTTTTCCATCAACTGACACCCCCACGTCCTTCTCTGCCCAACCTGTAGCTGTGCCTGGGATTGCTCCGACCCGGGTGTAGGACCTTGCACTTGGCATGGTTAAAGTTCATCAGGTTGACATCAGCCCATCTTACAAGCGTGTCAAGGTCCCTCTGGATGGCATTCCTTCCCTCCGGCATATCAACCGAACCACCCAGCTTGGTGTCGTCAGCAAATTTGCTGAGGGCACACTCAATCCCACTGTCCATGTCACTGACAAAGATGTTGAACAAGACCCGTCCCAACACCAGTCCCTGAGGGTCAGCACTCGTTACTGGTCTCCAGCTGGACATTGAGCCATTGAGCACAACTCTTTGCGTGTGGCCACCCAGCCAGTTCTTTATCCACCGAGTGGTCCACCTATCAAATTGATGTCTCTCCAATTTAGAGACAAGGATGTGATGCAGGACAGTGTTGAACGCCTTGCACAAGTCCAGATGGATCAACTGCTCTACCGCTGTCCATCATTTCCATAGCCCCATCGTAGAAGGCCGCCAAATTGGTCAGGCAGGATTTCCCCTTAGTGAAGCCATGCTGGCTTTCACCAAGCACCTTGTTGTTTTTCGTGTGCTTTAGCATGTCTTCCAGTGGAATCTGCTCCAAGATTTTGCCAGACACAGAGGTGAGGCTGACTGGTCTGTAATTCCCCAGGTCATCCATTTTCCCTTTCCTGAAAATGGGTGTTATATTTGCCTTTTTCCAGTCGTTGGGAACTTCACCTGACTGCCGTGATTTTTCGAATATGATGGACAGTGACTTTGCAACTTCATTCACCAGCTAAACTGAATATCATAGTGTACACATTTCTCTTTTGACCTGAGTCTCAAAGGAAAAGACTAGGAAGCAAAAATCTAGGCTAGTATCCTTTAAATCTGTTTTGGATCCTTTTTTGTTGCATAAAGAACTAATAAGGTAATAAACTTCCCCATTGAAGCAGTCAGTAACGCTTTACATCAGTAAGACAAAATACATGACAGTATGCCACTGTTACTAAAGCTATCAATAACGTACTTGTTGCTCTTGGAGTGAGTTATTGCTTACTTGATATCTCTGACTTGCACATGTTCTACTCATTATATGCTTTCTGAAATTCTAGTCTCTTCTTGTTTTCATTTAAGTCACTTTCTCCTGCTGTTACTGCCAATTTGGAATTTTCACATTTCCTGTCCACTGAATCTGTGTTTCCCTCCAATCTATTTAAAGCTTTTTCTTTCCTGTGACAGTGTCTATTCTGTAGAATAAGGATACTTACAGCAAAGTAATCTAGTTGCTTCCCAAAGTCATGAAGGGAACAAGAGAAGGCTGTTTTGGTTTATGCCTGCCTACTTGGCTTATTAGCTTTATTCTTTGTAAATGTGTTTTAAAAATAAAAGTTGTGAATGTAGAGTGCAGTCTGGGTCATGCATTTTTCTACATATAGATTATTCTTTTTCTACTCAACTGTTGCTTCGTCTGATTTTAATAAATGCTGCTTTTGTTCAGTCTTTCAACTGTGCTTAAGAAGAGCCAATACAAGTGGTTCTGGAGCATGTGCCTTAAGAGGCTGGTCTGCTGCTTGAACTCCAGTCCACTGATGAAGACAGAAAATAATTAGAAACAAGAACAGTTTCTTTTACGTTATCTTTTGGCATTAAGTACTTATGTATGAAGAATATTCTTCGTATATATGGAAGATACTTAGAATCTGAAGGATATGTTCAGAAGAAGGGAAGAAAATTGATAGGATGAATGTCAGATTTGAATAATCAGCTCAAAATCTTGTTATGCAAGAAGGTATAATGAAGTTCCTTCTAAGAGGTCAGAAAATATTCTTTTTATTTTATTTTATTTTTTTTTTTATATAATATGGAATCATTAGGGTTGGAAAGGACCTTAAGATCATCAGGTTCCACCCCCCCTGCCATGGGCAGGGACACCTCACACTAAAGCGTGTTACCCAAGTGTTTGTCCAACGTGGCCTTGAATTAAGACTGTGAAATTAAGTTACTTCTTTCAAAGCATCTCAAAGAAAATGGAAAATATTCCATCATAAAAGGAAAAGAAAGAAGTGAGCTTACTGTGCTCAGGAGAGAGAGCCAACATTAGGGAGTGTCTAAAAATAATGATTTGATCTTTGTTAAGGTTTTTGCTTGGCTTTTTTTGTTTTTAGCTGCTAGAGCTATATGCCTTTCTGATTTTGCCACATCCCAAATTTCAATTCCCATGGACAAATATATGCACAATGAGAGTTCTGCATATAATTTTTTGGGAAGATTAAATCTAAAGACTACTCTAACAATAAGAAGTGAAAATAGGTCATTAGGCATATATATTGATAGAATTCAGTGAAATTTATTCAAAACTTTAAATATTTCATATCTGAGCTATTTCTTTGTTGTCTCATGATTACTCTTTTTACTGTTAGTGTAAGTAATATAAGAAAGGGATGTAGCTTATGGTAGCACTTGGAAACATTGCTTTAAAACTGTCTGTATGCAGCTGTCAAGTTTTGATGTACTTAGAAGTCTGCATAAGCCATCCTGTGTGAAATAAACAATAAGAATTGCTTGACTTTTTTGCTGTAAGAACTAGCTGGCATGATGCAGTGGCTTAATGTGATTGCATTTATACCGAAAGAATAAAGCAGCAAGTAGTACTTTTTATTTTTAATTCATTGTCTTTCAGCAAGTGTGTACTTTAGAGTATTATGATGACTTGCTGAATTGTTACTTATGATGGTGTGTAGTGCCATGTGTATTCACGAAGAAGGCAGAAGTGAAAGTTTTAATCTCCAATTATATTTTTCTGCCTCACAAATTGAGTGGAAATTTGTTAAAAATAGCTGGTATGAAATCTCTTATTCATCTTACAGACCCAATATCTATATCAGTCTGCAACTAATAATTGCTTTTTCTCAAACATTTAAGTTTATATTAATTATCTTAATAAACTGCAAAGTCAGTCTAACATAGTTTGTGTGTGTGTATAATTCATATTATATATATATAAGACTATATAGACTTTCAGTTCTTTCATCGTTTAAAAAATTCTTAATGAATTTCAGGGGGTGACTATTTGGGGACTCTGTTTCTTTATGGGAGGTATATTGCTGGCTAAATATTTCTGCTGTTGAAGTGCTTGAGATGTGCATGAGATTTTATGAGAATGAACATTGAAATGTGGCTTCTTCATGAAAACTTTCTTAATTTCTCAAATAAGATTATCAGGTAAGGGTGTTCTTGCAGTTAGCCTGTGTGCCTTCTCCTTGCTGCCACTCAAATGAATTGTTTTTGCAGTGTTGTCTTTTAAGTAGATTTTTCTTGGTGTTATCAGAGATACATTCCTGGTGTTGAATGTATCATGAGTCATTTGATTAAAATAGTGCTACTTAAGATTTATTCTCATCAGAACTGCTGAGAATCATCATCATTCTGTCAGTCCTTTTCAGATAGCTGAAGAAACAAGTTGTACCATGGTAAAGTTCTATGTTGCAGATTCTTTATGATAATACTAATATAGTTTCTAGAGATTTACTTACAGCTGTTACACTTCACAGGTAATTTTCTCCTGTGCTGTATGTTACAGCACCTGCTAGAGCTTTAATATACTGCTAGTGTTTTGCCATTTAAGATGCATTATTGTATGTTTTTATTAAGTATGATTAAAGATACAGGGGGCCTACAAGGATGCCGGAGAGTGACTATTCATCAAGGACTGCAGCTGTAGAACAAGAAGCAATGGGTTTAAAATTAAACAGGGGAAGTTCGGATTAGATATAAGGAAGTTCTTTGCTGCAAGGGTGGTGAGGCACTGAACAGGCTGCCCAAAGAAGTGAATGCTCTGTCCCTGGCAGTGTTCAAGGCCAGGTTGGACAGAGGCTTGGGTGACATGGTTTAGTGTGAGGTGTCCCTGTCCATGGCAGGGGGGTTGGAACTTGATTTTAACGTCCTTTCCAGCACTCTCCATTCTGTGATACTATGATACATGTAGCCAAGTATTTAGGGGCTTTTGTTGTTTTAATTTAGTTTAATGTAATTACTTTCTGGATCCAACATTCCTGATAAAACTACTGTTTCCTGGGAACCCAAGGAAACTTCTGTTTAATGCGCTTTAATGAACTTTTCAGAGAGGCACAAGGAAGTTCAGCTGAACATTAGCGAAAACCAGGACTGCTCCCATAAGAGCTGAGAAATGCAAGCTAAGGCCATTCTCCATGCTGTTTTTGTGGTTTCATGGTGGTAGAATGCAGAAGCATTATGTACATTTTTGTGAGAAGTAACTCCTTAAAAAGATATAAAAAGTACTTTTGGAAGCATTTTCTGTTTCATACCAGTACTCTCAGTAGTAGGGGTCTGGTTTTTGGATGCTGAAAATAATTTAACATCCAATATTGGAAAAATAGGTGAATAGCATTAAAAATAATGTATTTGCTTAACAGTATTACTGTGGTTGCAGTACTATGGTCTGTACAACCTTGATTCAGATCACTTGTGTCACATTGTGACAGTATATGTATATAGCCCATGCCTACTTTACTGAAGTAAAAAAATCTTTTTACATCTATGTGACTCTCCGTTTCTTGATGACTAGCTGGTGAACACTGAATCTAACTTAGGTGCATTTGAGATAGCCTAACTACAATTGAAGTTGGGGAATGTGATATAATGCTGAACGTCTTGCAAAAGAATGTTCTGGGTGTCTCCCATTTGCCTCCCAAAATGGAAAAATATGTTTACACTAACCTGTCCTGACTATGTTTGCCATTCTTGAGAGGTTTGTTGTGAAAAATTTTTTGCAAGCTCATATTGAGAATAACGAGTTCTGCAAAGAAGGCAAGCATGTTTCCTTAGAAGGTGATGAGTCAGGTAAAGAACTTCTTAAAAAGAGTTGTTTATTATATGAGCAGTATCACTTTTGTATATTGAATGAAGCAGAACTCTGTTGTAGGAAAGAAACCCACATCATTTGATAATTTATAACTCTATTACCTGCCTGGAAAGAAATGGAAAGGGTCTGGAATTCCACCCAGTTACTTACTGGAAGCAGTGTCTGCTATAGCATTTTTAAAGACCAACTAAATTTGTGTGTCTCATGTCAGGACAGTATACCTTATCTAGTATATTTGCAATTTTGAGAAGGGTGAGCATTGTCTTCGAGAAAGTAATGTGAAGATAATTATGGGGAATGAACAAAACACTTGTCTGGTTGTTTTTTGTCTCTCATGATGGCTTAAGGAGATCCTGCAAAATGTGGAGAGGCATACAATGGTTTTTCTCTGTGAACTTGTAGCAGCTTGCATTTTGGGGTCTGCCTGAGCCAGAGATTCTCGTTTGTGTTTAACAATTCTTGGTGTACTTTCCTTTCCCTCAAGGATTTTTGTAATCATTTTGAACACATCTGGGTTTTTGACATCGGCAGCATAATGGAAGAGTTGTTCCACAGCTTAACCACCATTTATTCGTATATTTTGGGTGTTTCTTAATTTTGATACCTGATGATTTAGTTTAGGTATGTTATGTCTAGAAATAATGAAAAATTGTTCTTCACTTACCTTCATACCAGTTTTGATTTTTAACTTTTTAGGGTATTCTTAAGGACTCTATTTTTCAGGCTAAATAAAAAGTCTTAAGCATGCTTAGTTCCCTTCATAATTAGACTAATTATTTTATATTTTTCTATATTTTTTTTAAAGTTCTTCTATACTTCTTTTAAACTGAAGGGGCAGAGTTGGGGAAAGAAGAGACAAGAGACCAAAAAAGTGTGCATCATTCAAGATATGAGCACACAAAAGTTTCATACCAGAGCATAAGAGATTTATAGTTTTGTGTTGAAGGTTTGGAGGTCAGTGCATTTGGTGTCATTTTTTCCCCTTCAGTACTTCCTGGAAGCTTTAATATTCTGTTTGCTTGTTTGGATTACCAATGGTGTTTTCTCATAAAGTCTATGTATATAGTAGTTACCTATTTGGTAACTATTTTCTTCTTGTGATTTTTTTCTCAGCTATAACTCTGTGCACAATGAATTATTCATCTGAATTACTCATTTACCTATTTGGAATTTTATCTGCCATCTTATTTTTCAGCTTTCAATATTTTGATACTGTGGTACAGTTTTCAGCAGTCAGCTTTGATTTCTGTTGCAGTGGATGAGTGACTAAACTGAGAAAATCAGCTTCCTCACTGTTCATATATGAGTGAATTTTTATGGGACCTCCTTTCACCAAAAAAAATGGGTTGTTTTTTTTTTTTTTAAACCTTTTGGGATTTTTTTTTCTGCTAATACAGCTCTTCATAAGAGGACTCTCTTCTTTGCTGCCGTGACTATTTAGTGTTTTTTAAGACCCTTTGGTAAGGGAACGTAAGTATCTTGGAAATCTAAATAAGTCAACTATATCATTGTTCCTTCCTCTTGATTCATTTGAGTGATTATTAATAGAAATAATCATTAACATATGCAAAAGTAACATTCTTTCATGTAGTATTCTGTTTGTTTATCTACTAATTCTAACCTTTATTGTTTCTACAGGTTTCCCTAGCTGAGGTATCAAATCTACTTGTGTACAATTCCCAGGAGCCATTTTTTATAAAGAAACCCCAATCAAACAGTCTATGTTTGTCATTTAGTACTCCAGTGTGGAGAGTATTTTTAACCAAATATGCAAACTGAGCACATAGATTCAACAATTTTAAACTCTGGGAAGACTACCTTGTCTTTCTGGTGACTGTTCTTTTTACTGCTTGTTTTTAGAAAGCTTTCATTTTGAAATAACTCCTCTTGAATATGCTTGTTTAAATTCTGTATCTGAGCCTCAGAAAATTCCTATATACTAAATACATTGGCTTTTCGGCGGGTTTTCGGAACTTCAGTGCTGTAAAGTCAGTAATGAAAGAATGTAAGTTGTGCAAATATGAGCAGACTATTTTGAGGACAAAAAAAAAATAGCATCTCTCTACACTCTTCTTAAATTCTATGTATGGGAGCTTTAGGTTATTACAAAGGAAGCTTTTTTGTTGTTTTTTTCAGTTCTGAAATGCTGATTGTTTGGGGTTTTTTTTTCATATTCTTGTTTTGTTCAGTCACTAAGCTTATTTGGTTGAAGTTTTGCTTGGAAAATGTCAATCTGAAACAAAAAAATGTGTTCTGAAAGATTTTAGCCTGAATGGGTACTGTGAGTAACGGTTAACAGTGAGTAATTGAAAATAATATCAGCCAGACCTGTGGTATGGGTAAGGTGACTGGTTTTGTTTGGTTTTTTCTTTCTCCTTACTTTTTCTTCAAGCCTATGGAAAAGTGTTCCTAGTGAGGAAAGTAAGTGGCCATGATGCTGGAAAGCTGTATGCGATGAAAGTACTGAAGAAAGCAACAATAGTTCAAAAAGCCAAAACAACTGAACACACAAGGACAGAACGACAAGTGTTGGAGCACATTAGGCAATCACCATTTCTGGTCACTTTACATTATGCCTTCCAGACAGACACAAAGCTTCATCTCATTTTAGGTGAGTAATTTGCAGGATTTAAGTCTTATGTTAATTGAAAAAAAAAATCCCAAACCAAAAAAAAAACCCTGTCCTTTTATCTCCTTAATATTTTGTGGTTTGTTTTTGTTCGTGTGGTCTTCAGTACCGTGTGTTTGGAGATTGCATGAGAGACTATAGGAAGTAAAATACTGTTAATCTGCAACAGTGTCTGTGTGGTTTCCGTGTTTGAATTTTAGTACACTACTTTGACTTAGGGTGGGTGGAAGTATTATCAGTGACTTACATGCATCAGAAAAAATGTATAGGACCATGAGTACTTGAACCAGAAAAATGTTTTCTTGAACTTGCCTAGAAGAAGAAATTTTTATTTGTACTTTTTAAGCCATTGTTATATGCTGCCTAAGTTTTCTACAGATTTTTAGACGAACTGCTACCATGAATGAAAATGTTCCTAATCTATATGAGTATGGGCATTAAAGTGAGTTACTTTATTTTCTCTGGATGTTGCTTTTGTGTATGTGGCACAGAGGTTATTACTAAGGTGGGGTGACCAAACATGACTTTGTTACTGGGATTAGCTGATAGGAAGAAAAGTAAGGAATATTTAAGCACCAGAAAGCCTTCAAACATACTGAACGTTTCGCTCTAAACCCACGTTGTATATTGTCCTTATTGTGATCAGTGTTTTTGAAATGTTGTCATCTATCTGAGAGGACAGGGCTATTTATCACTACACTAACCAGTAGATGCTATTTTAACACTGAAATGCTGCAACCTTGAAGACTGTATGAGGCAGTTCTTTAATTCTAAACAAACATGGTCAGTGCCAGTTAGAGATGATTGTGATTTTTTTTCTGGTCAGATTCCTTACAACACTGTAATCTACAGCTTGTTGGTATGGCTTCCTGCTGTAAAATGCTGGTGAAAATACTTGTATTGTGGGTCAGTTTGTTCAGTTTGTTTTATGCATTGTGATACTTCATTTTGGCAAGTTCTACCAGTAACTTCTGTAAAACTGCATTTACAAGAGATGCTTGATAATGAACAACTGGATGGCATGCCTTATTAGAACATTCTTTATTCTGTTTCTATCATTACTATTTTGCTTTTCATTTTGATGTGAAGAGCCAATTCAGTTTCTGTAGCATTTCAAGACTGACAGAAGACTGATCAGGAACTTTGCTAGGGTTTTCAACTAAGATATAACTTCCATATGAGCATGTGTCTCTATTCCCTACCACTATCCTTTTTTAGGACAGTAATGTTTTGGGGAAAGAGGCTGAGATTAAGGAGTTATATTCCTTTTGCTTTATTCCCCAGTTACATTGCTTTCAAAGAGTCCCATCTTTTTGAGGAAGATGAAGGATTTTTCCTGGTAATGAGGAAAGTTTTTACAGCTTCTGGAGTAAGAGTATTAAAATCAACTCTTAATCTTTTTTTTTTCTTTTTTTTTGGGGGGAAACTATGTGATCTTTGAGTATTGAGATACTGCCTGTTTTGATTTTTGGATGTTAAGAGGCAATCCAAAATCACACATTTTCTATGCTGAAGGTAGAGCTTGTTCATAAGGCTTGGTACAAATCTAAAATTAGGAATAATTCCACCTTTCAGATCAGCACCAAATTTTGTGTTTGGTATGCAGTATGTATTTGTAAGAAAATGACAAGTAATTTGAGAAGGCTGCTTACTTACTGTATTTTGAACTGGAAAGTGAATGATCAAGTTAAGGCTTGGATGCAGAATACATTTTTGGAGTGAAAAATTCGAAGAAGTAAATGGTCCCTTAATTGAAGTACAAGTTTTGCACTTGCTTTTAGCTTGTAACTTCCATTTATAGAACCTGTATTAGCAGGCTGATTTAGACATTAAGTTAATAAAATTTTATTCATGTTACACGAATCTACACCACTGTCTGTCAATTCTTAGGAAGGTGTTATATACACATTCCTTAGTTTGATTTGCTACAGTGAGGTAATACAGGTATCTGAGAAGCTCAGGCTTAAATAGAGTATTCACTAGATTCGTTTGCAATTCTCAACTCTCATATTCAATAAGGATTCTTCTGACTAAGACATTAAAGAAATCTGTACGCTGTTGTTTTTGTCTGGAAGATGCTAAAGACACTAAAAATTAGAAATACATTGATAGCTTTGTTGTTAACCTTTAATAATGAAGATTTCTTTTTTTCTTTTTGTATTTAAGTTAGGGTTAGGAATTTGGAAAAAAAAAAGAAGAAAACCAAAATGAGACAGATGTGAACATGTGTTATAGCTATTACAGTACAATTCTTTAAATCCAGATATTTTTGGTTAGAATGCAGTTTATATACCATTAAAATATATTAAAAAAAGCACCAAATCAAACAAGTCCTCACACGAGATGGATGTAGTTGATTAAAAATATGTACATAGTTTAGAGAAATTTATATGACAAGGATAGTTAGAAGGCCAGAAGAATTGTTTACATGAAGGGCAGGTTTAAAGCTTACATTATATTCTCCTAAGAGTCAAAGAGTAGGGAACCCAGTAGTTCTGAAGAGGATTGCATAGCAGATAGTGGAGGTTGGGTATACACCCACCATGACACAATGTTAAGTTGATATTTAAAGTAAGAAATTCAAAGCTGTTATATCATTAAAGGTGTTTTGGTTTGGTTCTTTTTGTTTTCCCACAGAGTCTGCATGAACCCCTTCTCAGAGTATCAGTTTAGCCTAGAAAGACTCTTCTATCCCCTTCCTTTTAGCAAAAAAAATGGGAATAATTAGGGTGGTATTAAAAATTTCTTTTAATCACTTTTTGTAACAGTGAAAATCTTGCCTACGTAATATAGCCTAAAGCTACTTTTTCTTTGTCCATGGCCTTCATACCTTCCCTAACAGAAAAAAACCACCCGATTGTTTGTTGCAAGTTTATTATATCTCATTATATAAATCTCTGTAAATAACTTTTTCGGTTTAGTGTTAGAATTTGTTTTTCAGAGGCTTCTGAATTTTTGGGGAAACCAGTGTTTGCCTTTGTTTTCATAGCTGAGCTTGGTGTATGAGCAACACGTAATTTCAGTTTCAAGAGGTTTTAGAATTGGAGACTCAGTGCAATATTTAATACAGTTCTTTGTTCTGTCATATTCCATAGCTATATGAATTTAGTCTAGATCAAGTGCAGACATGCAGTTGCATTTCTGCCAGATTCCCAGAATACAGGGTTTGGAATTGATTCCATTTTTTAGGTTGACTTTAAGCTATGATTGAAAGAGCAGTGCTGTAGCCATGTGAATACCAGTTCTCTACAACCAGTTCTCTACAACGCTTTGTCACATGAGGTTAAACTACTAATACTTGAAAAAATCTGTCCTGTCAGCTGGAGTTTATATTGAAGCAACTGATAATTAGGGGGCTGGGTATTTTTCCCCTCTTGTGTCAGGTGGTGCATTTGATTTAGGACCAAGAATTTGAAGGCAGATTGTTTCATTGGGTAGTGATTAGTGTTATAACCTTAACAGAATTAGGCTTGTTCTGCTACTCCTGTAGCAGGTTTGGCCTCATATCTATCTCAGTCATTAGAACAGTGCCTGGAAATTCAGTTCTTGAATTGTACCAAGTTAGCAGTACTGATTAGAAATAGTTTTTAAAATTTCCTTTTTTTATCTATCTTTGTTTTCTTCATGATTAGAATGCTGGGTTGTGTGTTTTGTTTGTTTTGGATTTTTTTTTTTTAAGAAGGAAGCAATTGTAAAATATGGCTTATTTATAATTCATTGTATTTTCTTTTTCAAATATGTGCTGATCTAGATAAATTACCTTCTTCACATTCTTTTATTCCACTAATACTTCCCAAACAGGGACTTGGAGAACTGAAAGGAGAAAAGAGATCAGAATGTCTATAATTTACATATTTATGCTTTCTCCTTCTGGGTATTTACTTACTTATAACAGCATTGGACCTTTGTGAATCTGTAGAAACCATATTGAAGGAAATGTTAAGTCAGATGTGGAACACATTTCTTGCTCTGTATATGTAGACCCTAAATACAATATGGGGGCTTTGGGATTGCAAATTAATGACTTTAATGTACACTGCTAGCATAAACAGCTGTACAACTAAAATATATTTGTGTTGCAGTGGAACTTTGTTGTAAAAATTACTTTATTTCCCTACCACCACCACCTTGACTGTGGTCAAAACCCTTGTGTCATAGCCTGCAGATAATCAAAGTGTTGTTTCCATGAGGGAATATATGTAGAAATAATCTTCTCCAGTAAATTTTGCCATCAAAGTTCCCCTTACAAAGGGTGAAACTTGTAATTACCCATTGTTTCACCTAATACCTGTTTTCTGAATTGCCTTTACATCAGTCTGCCTAGTTGCTCTAAAGTATTTTGTAAGAGTGTACAAAGTATTCTGTTTATAGCTGTCATTTGTACTCATTTTTTTTTTTTTATATTCCTGAATAACTGAAAGTTCAATTTTGAAGAAAATATTCATCTTTCTAATTCATGGATAGTTGAGGTTTACTTTATGGTTTTGCTGCCTGTTAAACATTGGTTGTATTCTTCAGTCCTCTAGGAGGAAAATTGAGTATTGTACAACGTGGTGAAGTATTACTGAATTACAGTGAAATAAAAGCATCTGATCCCAGAACGTTATTTAATAGCTTACAAAGTACCTATTAATATTCCAGTAAGAAAATTAAGTTGTCAGAAAGTGAAATTAAAAGGTTCTTTGTTCTACTTTTTAGACTATATAAATGGAGGAGAATTGTTTACTCACCTTTCACACAGAGAGAGATTCTCAGAAAATGAGGTGCAAATTTACATTGGGGAAATCGTTTTGGCACTTGAACATCTCCACAAGGTAAAGTAACTTCATGCTGATTTTGTGGGATTACAACTGTACTCTTTTTATATTATATAAAGTTAGTAAGAAGAAGTATATTTTTAAAAGTTGTTTAAATTTCAAAGTAACTTTATGTAGCAATTGAACATTAGTTTTATAGTTAGAAAAACTTCCTAACGGAGAGTCTATTCACGTGTACCAGATTGAGACTGCATGTTTTTGTCTGCAGCATGTAGACTGTTGCTTTGTGTCACTTTTAGATACAAAGGGTGTAGTATGTCATTAAGTTTTAAGGTATTAATGTGCAGTGTAATTTCTAAGAATTTTTAAGTTTCTTGAAGTTATTTTTTTCAAAGACATTTAAATATTTTGCTTTTCACTAGCGTTGTATTTTATTTAAATGCGTTCAAAAATGTCTCCTTGATGTGTTTAGAGTAGAATCATAGAATAGTTAGGGTTGAAAGGGACCTTAAGATCGTCTTGTTCCAACCCCCCTGCCATGGGCAGGGACACCTCCCACTAAACCGTGTCACCTAAGGCTCTATCCAACCTGGCCTTGAACACCGCCAGTGATGGAGCCTTCAGAACTTCCCTGGAGACCCCATTCCAGTGCCTCACCACCCTTACCGTAAAGAATTTCTTCCTCGTAGCCAATCTAAACTTCCCCTGTTTAAGTTTAAACCCATTACATTGACTTGGAAATCCTTTTCTTTTATTCTCTTTGCAGTTGGGAATTATATATCGGGATATAAAACTTGAGAATATTCTCCTCGATTCTGATGGCCACGTGGTGCTGACAGACTTTGGTCTAAGTAAGGAGTTTCTTACTGATGAGGTGAGTGTTTGAATCTCCAGTAAATGTGGACAGAATCCAGCAAGATCACGAAGTCACATTCTGTCTCATTGAAATCATAAACACAGTTGAGAGGGAAGAAAACAAGTTGCCTTTAGATTCTTCATAGATTGAAATCTACTAGTCTGTTTTACTGGGGTTTGAGCTTTCAGCTCATTGCTTTTTGGCCTACCAGTGTTGTCAGCCATTTTTGTCTATTCCTGTTTTCCCTAAAATGCCTCCATGCTCCCTCCTGCTGCCCTCTATGTGAAAAAGGAGAGATCCACATAAGTCTGGGAAGCCACTTACATTATCATTTTCAGATGCCTTTTAAAAAATGCTTGATTGCGCTAATACTTTGCAGTGACTAGGCAAATGGTATGCTATGACTCTTCTTTATGCTAATAATAATTAATGTATTATTATCGTGTCTCTTTCTCATGTCTTTGTGTCACTTTTAATGGGCTTAATTGCAAGCTTTTAGGATAAAAGCTTATATCTTATTAAATATGTGCGTAGTACTTAACATAGTGATCTCTGACTGTTGATGTTAGTTGTTAATTGTTTGTTAGGTACAGTTCTGTCTCTAGATACCCTTTTTAGATTCCTGAGAGTCAAAATTGCACAGGATTTTGCTTCTGAGAGGATTTTAAAATGGTTACTTTTTGGCTTTCACTTTAGGTATCAGGGGTATTGAAATCTGGAAATGCAGATCTAAAAGTCTTTGTTCGGAGCAGCAGAAGGATTTTCTAAAAATAGATAACTGGTAGTTTCCTCTAGAATATTTGCATTTCAAATGGAGTCTGATAGGATTTGGGAGGTACCATTTTAAGAGCTATGAAATGTTACTTTCTGAAGGAGAGAAATAGTACTGATAATGTTGAGTATATTCCTTTTATATTATAGCGTGAGAACAAGAGGAAGTTCTACTGGCGTAACAAGGGATTAGCAGCCAGACCAGTGCAAGGGAGGAAGTAGCGAGAGATGAAGTTTTCAGCTGGAAAGATAGATAGTAAAAGGTGTGGCTAAGAAGAGTAGGACCTTCTTATAGTTGTGAGAGAAGCAGTGCTGGGCACAAGAAAAAAAGTAAAGTGCATGGAATGGTATTACTGCCCTGATGGGAGAGAAAAGGAGCAGTTCTCCAGCCTTTGAACTGAAGTTGAATTAAGCTGGAATCTTCCTTGTAATAAGAAGGTCATAATGAATCAGGACTTTCTTTAAGTCTCAAAACAGATGGGTTTAGGAAGTATAGGTATTCCTCATCTGTGCTCACCTTTGGGATGTCATTTAGAAACAGTGCAAGGAAAGGGAAACTTGGATAAGCATCAGAGATGCCTCTCTGCTTTTCCTATACTCTGAATTGGATTCCTCTTTCTCCAGGCATTAAATAAAACAGTCTTGTTGATTGGTCATTTAATGTTGGTTCCTCTGACTCTAATTCATTCAATTTTTAATATATACCTCAGGTTTAGTTTTGTTCTCATATCCTCCTTTACATTTTATATTTGTTTCACCTGTTAAAAAAGCTCAGCATTTCTAATGTTTCTTTCAAGGAAAAAAGTAATTGCAATTTTATTGTTTGCTTTCAAAATCTAAGAATTTGTCTGAACTTGACTACAGTTTTCATGTATGCTATGGTAATTTAGCTGCTGAACCTAGGTATGATTAAAATGATCCATTTAAGCATAGAACTTGACATTCCATATTGTATTCTCTTTAGACAATTCAGCTACTAGTAGAACACTTTACATTT
Organism: Psilopsiagon aurifrons; assembly: GCA_025447955.1. Taxonomy (NCBI): domain Eukaryota; kingdom Metazoa; phylum Chordata; class Aves; order Psittaciformes; family Psittacidae; genus Psilopsiagon; species Psilopsiagon aurifrons. The sequence goes on from JAOEHY010041544.1 coordinate 31,967, forward strand.
CAGAAGAGACTTAGCTTACATTTCTGAACCAATGTACTTAGAGAAGGTAAAAATTGCCTGTATAACTGCATAGCTTTATATTTGTCCTTGTGCTTATTGGGTAGCACTTTTAAATAAAATTACGCCACATCATAAGTCAGATAAGTGTGTAGCATTTGCAGTTTAATTAGATCAGTATGCTTTCCTTTCTCCCTTTTTCTTCACACTTCTTTCCTGCCCTATCCTGCTTCTTGCAAGTACTTTGTCATTAAAAGTATGCTTATGTAAGTGCAATTTATTCTAGTAACCCCTCTCTTTGAATTGTTTTTTCTGAAATGAGATGTTGTTATTAAGAATGCATAAAAATTTTCAGCAATTACAAGCATGTACTGTGTTTAGAATTCTTTACTATGTATTTATGAATTTCAGTTGGTTTTGTAGTTAGGGATACTTGCTTGGAAAGATCATAGTTCAATGTTTTCATTATTCCTGCTTTTATCTGATGGCTGTTAAATATTTCCAGGTACCTGAGCAAGTATAGAATCTAACAAGTTGTTTTATAATAAAAGTGTACTATTTCTTGACTGTAATAACTATAGCAGAGTGACTATTCAACAATAAGAAAGAGGGAAGCTGCTTTTCCTAAGCACTATTTGAGTGAAAGGAAACAAATCTATGTGACTCCTAGGAAAACAGAAACCTATTGATATCTGCCTTGCTGCTACTGAAGCATGAGTGTGAAATTTGCATTGTCAAGTGTTCTCTTTGTTTTACAATTATTGTGTGAAAGTGCTTATTACATGGAAGAATTACAAATCCAAAGCAGTGTGGTTTTAAGAGCTCTGAAGTGTTTTCTATTACTGTTTCTCTAAAAACTGACACTTGTCTTCTACAAGTGAAATGGCAGTCTGGTTTTGCCTTTGGTTTGTCTTTAAAAAAGAAAAAATAACCTAATAAAAAATTATTTGAAGAAAAATGAATTTTCACATAGGGTAGGTATGTATCACAAGGTATTTAGGTGTTAAATGACTTCTGGTATTCAAGTATTATTTATTTGAAGAATAGCTCATGAAGAGCTACGGTTTGACTAGTTTAACCATAGAATAGGATAGATTAAAACTTTGAAATTAATGGTACCATTTTCAGTAGTAAGTTTTACGTCTTGTTATTCTTAGCCTGCATGATGAATTTAAGGCTAGTCTTTCTGATTTTTAGCTCTCGACTGAATCGCAAAGAAAATCAGGGTAAAAGGAGAAGACGTTTTCTAGCCTTATGCTTTCGTCAAATCAGTTGGGTTGCTAACAGGGATGTAGAATATATTTGCACACGACATTAATATAAATTACTATCAGGACATGGGTAATTGATAGGACTGACAGACTTCATGTTGAAACTTCTACAACAGAGTCTTGTTCTTGTGCAATCACTTTGGTGTTGCTATCTTTTTTTTTTTGTTTGCATTTCATTTATCTAGAAAACCCCCCAAAAAAACCCAAACACAACCAACCAACCAACCAAAAAAAAAACCCTAACCCCACAACCCTCCATAGCTGGTTTTTTTTTTGTTTATTTTGTGGGTTTGTTTTTGTTTTTTTTCCTCATCTCATTTCATGTGTAGTAGCTCTGTCTTCTGCATTTGTGGTTTAGGGATATTTTTATCTTTTTAATGCACTAGTAGCTCTACTTGTATGCTGGAATTGTTTTGAGTTAGTTAATGTCAGTTCAACCTTGTTATCAGGATTGTTGTTCATTTTAATGTTTATTCTTAAAAAGCTACTTCATTTTTAAAAATCTTTCTCCCGCCTTCACATTTTCCTCTATTTCTGCAACTACACTAAAAATCTTAGTTTAGCACGTATGGAGATCTTAATGTCTTAGAAAAAATAATCTGAACACATTCATTGAATTATTGTAGTAGTAATCTCTTCTATTGGACCATGCATAACAATTAACTTTTCTCTTGTTAATGAAATGCCATAAAGTACATTTTCTTTCAGAGTACAGTGGAATGCCCAGTTCTGCATTGGCACCTGTCTTCTGCATTAGCTTAAGTTTCTTTTGAAGTTTTTATGTTTGCTTAATGAAGTTTAAAAAAAATTATGTAGTAAATACTGAACATTGCCAATCTTTGAACAATGTATTAAGAGCATACAAATGCTTCAGTAATGAGTAGATATTCTGTAAGAGGGATGATTGAATTGCAATCCAAGTCTGTTGGATGAATATCTGTGTACCTCTGTCTAATGTGTTAGAATGAATAGTTCATACACAGTATTGTTTTTCCATCTGAAAATCTCTTGATCAGAGTTCCAAATTTAGTTATAACGGTCAGATGCTTTTCACTGTTGAATTGCTGATTGGTTTTGTTTTATTAGCTGGTTGAGTGAATGTTTTGCTCTGGAAAGAAAATTATTATATAATTTTAAAAGGTTTTTAAAGGAAATTTCATTAGAGGAACAATTATTAACAGGTGGTTAGCTCATAATGAATTTTTGTAGATGAAGTAGGAAGAGATTTGTGGACATTCTCTGGGCAGTTTAAAGACAGTCCAGAACAGAGTGAAGTGACTACAATCTGTCTCTTTTTTTGGTGCTGTGTGAACTGTTACCTCACTTAAGTGACCTGTGCATTTAACTTTTAAAGACCCTTTATAATTATCCAATTAAATGGTAATGTCTGATCATTGAAATCTGATGGTCAATTCTCTGAGCGTTGAGCATTTGCGTGTGAAGATGAGTTAAAATAACCCACTCTGCAGATGACTGTTACTGTATCTGCTTGCATTTCAGGTAAAAAATTTTTCAGTGATGTAAACATGACAGTTACAAGGAGTAACATTTCTGCAAAGAGAAAGAAGTAAGAAAAAATGAATCCTGAAGTTAGTCCACAGAAGTTAACATTGGTTATAGATCTGTCTGAACAATTAGTCATTATTTCCCTTATTTTGGAAAAGGAAATGAAAGAATGGCAAAACCATTTTAATTGGTGTACCTCTGTTGGTGTTTTAACAGAAATTTAAATTTAACTGTAATTGAATATTGAGAGCTTATTAGTTGAACATTGAGAACTCTCTAAAGGCACATTACTGAACTGGACTCATTTGATTGCAAAACTGGATCATCGGTGACTAGATGTTTGTGTCTTGACCTAAGAGGTGTTCCTTTTTAAGTGTTTCTCGCAAAGATGATTGTGGTTTCCCTGTATGGAGCAGTAATGTAAAAGACTGGAGCACAAAATGTATTCTGTCCAGATTTTGATGCCAAAATCTTGAAGTGCCATTAAGAATTTTTGCAAGACAGATCATGATTTCTTACAGTAACTGCTCTAAGCGTACTGTTTTCTTATTGTAATATGCCAATTAAAAAAAAAATTCATATTTTGGGGAGAAATACTGATTGATGTGTTAAATAGTCTTGAATCTTGAATCAGGTCTTAGAGTAATATGTTGCTAGTCAACTTGGGGAAAATTCTGTTTCTGTTTTCCGAAGGGGGGAAAAAGTAACTTTTGGAGGGCAAATACTGCCATAAATTTATTTTTTTTATTTTTTTTGTTTTTAACCTTTTAATTTTTATTTTATTTTTCATATAGGGTTTGTTGGTATTTTTTAAACCTCTTAAATTACTGTGAATAACTAACTACTTCAATGAAACTTCGGCAACTAGGTGTGAAAAACAAGATAATGGATTCATGGGCATATGAAAATGAATTCAGAAGTAGATGGATTGCATTTGGGCAAAACTGGCCACTGCTGCTCCACTACCTTTTACATTTGGGGCGCTTTGATATTATAAATCTGTATGTGGCATCTCTTATGCATTTTTTTTTCTTTACGTTCTCTGTTAATAATATTTTTTGAAGGCATACAATGGCAGATAGTGGAATACTTCCTAGAAGCTGTACTCTTTTATACCTTATAATTTTGCCTCTCTATGAAGAAAGAGTATTTTTTCAGGTTTTGCTTTTTATGCTGTTCTTCTCTCTTTTGGTATTTTTACCTCCCTCTCTTCAAAAGATGGTGCTTTAGAAAACAAGTCTTCCAAAAATTAGAATTTTGGGAAGAACCTAGTGTAAAATGTTCATCTGAGATGACAGTAGTACATTCTTGCATTCCTCCCACACAATAATGTGCTGTTTTGTCTGTAGAGCTGAGGCTTTTGTTTTCTTTTCTCTTAGTTATTTGCTTTAGAAATCCATTATCAGGAACTGGTTTAAAGAATCCCTTGTGGAATTGCAATTGCATTGCTCTTGAAAAGCAAACATAGCTGTTGTATAGTTTCTTTCACCTCCACTTGATGTTAGATGAGGGCGTAGTCTTGCATTGAGTTACGTTGTAGGGCCACAGCTGTAGAGATTGCACGTTTCTTGGCTGGTATGCAGTGCCAGATTTAGCTGTTCTTGCTCTTCCATTTTAAAAAAGTGCTTGTTCTGATGCAGCTGCTGGCAGGCAAATCTCGTTCCTGCTTGAAAAATTCAATAGCCTGATTCCATGTCTGTTTCAGAAGCAGAAGTCATTAGTGTGTCTAGCTTTGGTGTGAGGCGTGATAACCGACGTGTTATTTTGACTTTACTGGCTCCTTCAAGTAGGAACAGCCACAAGGACAGGATTTTTAAGTAATTCCAGGTGACTGTGTGCACTTTATTAATTCTCCTTGAGATGACATTTGAAACTAGTGGAACTTTCATCTGCCATATTGCAACTGTTCCTGGGGTAGTCTAAACAAATCTTTACTTTCGTACTACAATCTTCATTATGATTTTGATGTATGCAGCAGCACAGTCTAACTAGTGTCCCACTAAACATTTTTTCCTGTCTTTGTTTTTCCTTCTGTGTATTTTACAGAGATCATACTTTTGGTCCTTAATATAAGTTACAGCTACAGATGCAACATTCTAGAGCTGAGATATGTTTTGGGTGAAATTGTACCCTTTATTAAATGGACAGCATAATTACCCAGTGTTATGCCTAGACCTGGACTTGTGCAAAGTGTTTGACACTGTCTCACATGACATCCTTGTCTCTAAATTGGAGAGACATCAATTTGAT